>JAGDQP010015941.1:0-41579 GCA_022664845.1 Lepisma saccharinum | reverse complement strand
AGGAAGCTTAGCTAAGCAATATCTGTGAACAGAGAAGCGGAAGCCATTTCTCTAATGATCTCATGTTAGTCTATATACGAAGGGGGGAAAATGAACCAGTTATAGTGGACGACATCGTCACAGGGTTAGTTGTTGGATGATGTTTGAACTGCTGTAGGGGCACCTGAAGAACTTCGGCTTCCAAAATAGACCCCGTTGCGACTTTCACACACACACACACACACACACACACTCCTTCTCTGAGCAACTCTCCCGTGCGATTTGCTCAGTGGGAAAAACGAATCCCTGTGTTTGACTTTGAGACGAATCTCAATATAGGGAAATTTCCTGGCCAACGGCACTTCTGAAGGCGTGCAGCGATATTGAAACGTCTCTCTATCTATTTCCCCCTTCTCACGTTCTCTCTGTCTCGCACTATCTGCAGCAGTTTCTCAACTTCTTTTTCTTTATTTTCCATTTCTGCTAGCAAAGACAGCGAAAGGAAAAGGAGAGATGCCTCTGACAGGGCTTTCATATTATAACTTTTTTTTCTATATATTTCAGATTTCCAAAGGGATGAAAATATTTTCTAGTTCGTGAAGATAGGAAAAGGAATCCTTGAATATAATATACCTATTTCCTTGAGTAAAAAGAGGTTAAGAACTTCTCAGACAGGACCTTCAGCTAAGCAATAAAGCCTTTGGGTACTCTATCATTTTCTGAGAGTTGTTTACATGAAACTGTGTGTACACATAAATTGCGTCTACGTGGACTTTCTATGTAGTAAACGCATGTGTAACTAAGACCATAGGTTTTAGTGTGTTCAAATATGTGTATCTATCTCTCTCCCTCTATCTCCCTTGAGAAATTCCAATATGGCACTTTTTTTGGATCGAGACAATTAGAATGACCTCATTTGGCAGTTTTACCGTTCAATAAAGCTATTTGCCGAGTCAACGAATTTCATTTTCCTCTTTACTTATATTAAATCTGAGTAGGTATTTCCATCAGCACGAAAGTTCATTCTAATCATAACGAGATGATCATCAACTACCAGACCTTTCCCATCGTTGCGGGAGTAATTTATTTAATTACGAAATTATTGGTTAAATATGAATGTAATATAAATTACTTTTACTTAAATTTTAACGTTGGTCATTTTATAGAACATCCTTATAAACTACATTAAAAGCGCGTTTATCGTTTCTTCAAATTGTTAAATTTTTAGCATTTTTTACTCTAGGACATGCAACGTGTAACTAGACACGCGAAAAACATTCTTTCTCTTCGATGTACCCCAGCATCTTTCAGTGTTTCTCCTTTAGCTGGTTTATGGTCATAACGAAAGAGAGTTTAGCGGGAAATTGTAGACGCTTAAACCCAGAGGGATAATCGGATGAAATCAGTGGAATACGTGGTATGAAAACTGATTCGTATTTGCCAGATCCAATAATATCAATTACTTCGATGATTTTATTATCAAGTGCTCTTACTTTCGGTTTATTCCCGTTGCAAAGTTTAGGAAGTTTCAAATTTATTAACAATATTATTGGTACGTTTACTTTTAGTTGCAGTGTATATGCAGGTAAGCTTGATAAATTTCGTATATTTAAAGTTACACTAATATTTCCGTATTTAACAGACATCTTTGTGGAAATAAGTTATATATATATATGAATAAGTTATATATATATAGAAAATTTTACCAGAAAAGAATTGTATGCAAGATTTTGGTCTTACGTAATACTGTAAGTAATTGAGTCTGAGTAAATGAACCTCTCTTTGAATGGCATCAAATATGGTTTAATATTAAAGAACCAACAGATAAACAAAAATATCTGCTATTGATAGTGCATAAGAAATGTCAAACAAAAGGTATTTGATTTCAAAAGTACATAACAGACTACAGCAAGTGTTTCAAATATGATAAAAAGTTTACGTTCGATTAGCGTTTCTCAAACTTTTTCATGTATTGACCCTCTTTTACTATATCTTCTGGCCGGCGACGCCCCAAAAGTACTTTTCTTGTTTATAATAAGCGGTTTCGTTTCACTTTGTACGTGTTGAGGCCTTGAGGAGGCTATTTAATACACACGCACGCGCACCCTTCGCCACACCCCTGGGGGTTGCGACCCTCACGTTGAAAAACCCTCCGTTTGATCATAGATTGATGGAATGTATATACAAATAGCAAGATTATTTGGGAAATCTTTTCAAAAATATATGTATGATAGAGTTTTTAGGAAGGTAAAAGAATATATTATAAATCGAGAAAATCATTTACTACTCAGAATGCCAGTACTTCTCACTCAAAAATCTAAAAGTTTTAGTGTGACTGACAGCCAATACATTGCAAATTATTTTACACGAACATTAAGTTAATTCAATCGATTTATACCAAAGCATATTATGACTTGGATTTTACAACATAAAAGAGCAAGAAAGTAGAGTAAAATAGTCTGTGGTTAGGTAAACGATATCAATCATTTTAGGTAATTCACAAACTAACTAAAATGAGGCTCACTCAAGTTTCGAAATGTACTAGAAACCTTGTTATACACTAAATACAAGAAATTCTTTCTAACTACAACAAAAGTGTTTTTGTTTGTTCCTAAAAGTAATCATATTTTCTACTCTATTCAGTAGATCATTACTTCCTGTTTAACTTCAATGAAATTTCAGGTGCACCCACATTTCTCTTGTCCTTGCTAGACCCTGGTAAGGCAATCACGTCTTCTGATTTAATATTTAATTTATATTCTTATTTATTTTCTTATTCATCTCTTTATATGGATTGCAATAAGTTTTAAAAAGTGAAAACAATAATAATTAATGTGTTTGCTTGATGTTTTGCGTGTTGCCGACTTTTCGTAACAGTGCCTGAGTTTACCAGTAGATGTCTCTACTTTGCCAACTTGGGCTTAAATAGTAAAGCGATATTATGGAGTAATTAAAGTTAATTTCATTTATTGAAATAACGGCACGACAATGTTTCAATGTAATTTCAAGTAATTAATAAGACGATTTGAAAGTTTAAGTTATTTATTCTTTGTTGTTGGTCAACGGTCATAATTAATTAATAAACCTGTACAAAAACATATTGGTTTTAGCGCAGCCAGAAATGGGGAAGCGTGATAAGTCTATCTTTTATGAGGTCTATGCTCGTACATTTTTTACCAGGATTTTATTATTTTCAACATCATATAAGATCACAACTACACTGAAAAACTCCTGGCAGAAAAAGCACACAAAAACTTCACCAAAAATAAACTTTACGTGAACGCATGTATAAGTTACGTGAACCTACTGAAAAATTGTGAGTTTTTGTGTGCTCAATGTGTCTTTTTATTGGCTTCTTACGCTTAGTGCATATTTTGCACACATTAAGTTCATATTTACTGAAGATAACATTATACAGAGCACTTTTCAGATCACGTTTAGTACATTTGCCACTATTAAGGAACCTTTTGTGCATGAATGGGGTATCAGCACAGCAAAATTTCAGAAGTTGTGCACTAAAAATGTAGATGATATTAGATGATATTAATTTCACGAAAAGTTCATATATATAATGCACTAAAAACGTGGCCAAAAATATTGTGAACATTTTAGGTACATATTATGTATTTTAAGTGTACTTTGAGTTTGTGTGTACATACATTTTCAAAACAACGGATTTTTTGTCACATTTTGGTATTAAAGAATATTAACAACATTTTCTCTATAGACAGTATTTCTTTCGTCCAAACAATGACCTTATAAGCATCCCTTCTTATTTTCATTACCGTTCCCATGTGTTTCATCACCTTCACACTTTGCACTTGCTGACATGTTGTTTGTTTTACCACATGACCTCGAGATTGAGAGCTGATTGGTTGGAAAGGATTCGATCAGTGATCCACTCAGACCAGAAATACGAGAGTTACAGGAAAGAAATAATGCCGTGAATTGATACTATATGAACGATTTGGGTTCATAGATCTTACATTAATACACGAGTTAATCCACGAATCTTGATATGGGTTGGGTTGGACTATTGTAGTACGGAATCCTTTAATTTGTACTATTCAGTGTGAAATCAACACACTTGCAATTACAAATCTCAAAATGAACCCACATCAATCAGTATAACCGGACCTACAGGCTGAAACAGCGCTCGTATTGCTCCATCATAGCTCTGAAACGATAGATGTATACCACGAGCACGTTTCCTACAAAATGTGTTCACAATTCAGTCAAAGTACTAAATAAATATCGCTCACTCCATTTTCTACGTGAAGCCTTTAAGTTCTCTCCTCTTCGGGTCAGTTCTACAATCGACCGCTAAGCTTCCAGTCAGCGCTAAGTTGAGACCAAATCTAATTTTGGCCAATGAGAGTACGCAAAATGAGAGTTGGCCCCAACTTAGCGCTGACTAGAAGTTTAGCGGTCGTTTGTAGAACTGATCCTTAAAGAAATTAGCTGAACGCCATGTTTTTTCTTCTTCTTCTGAGTGTTATTGTTCAGTCCTGCGTGGGAATATTTTTTTTATACCTTCGTTCGAAATTTTACGTCATTTTTTTTTCAATAAGTAATGTGGACGAATCTACATAAACACCCTGTAACAATATCCTGAAAGCATAATAATTGAAACTCCATACGTATTCGAATATACGGATAAGAAAATAAGTTTATATGAAAGGCACATCTGCAAAATATGTTTGTTGCCCTTCTGCACTCCTATTTTTCCCTCCTTTTTTTGGCGAATATGTTGCTGGCAATTTTCATTGATGATCCTCTAACAGACAACATGGTGCAGCATCAAGAAACGAAGCATCAGAAAATTTCCTAAGGAAATGAAGAAACAAACAGATGGTGAAAGAAAGTGCTTTCTCTTTAGGGTTGCCAGATGTTTCATATTTTTGATGAATTTACCGTATTTTTAGTGAGAAATGCTGTCTCATTTAAACAGCATACGGGACGCCATTTTCTTTCCCCGTATTTAAATAGTTCGATTATGCTGTGATTACAACAATACTTCTTCACCCATTCTTCACTTCAATTCATTTGGTGAAATTTAAATTCCTTAGTTGGATGTGTAACATGCTTCCATCAGCATTACCAAAACCACTTTATGACTTCAATGATACCACTATTTTTAAGACACTAAGTAGAGGCTTTAGATTTGAAAAGCAATACTGATTTTTTTTTGTTTTGAATAAATTATAAATGCTTTGAAATTCACTGAGATTTGTTAAAACTTTTAGTTTGGATGATTTTTATAAAGAATTTTTCTTTCTAGAAGAATTAATTATTTGATGAAGGATGCAGTAATCAAAACTATGATATGTGAACTTAAAATGCGTGAATTTTTCTCTAAGTTAATCAAGATGCTATTCCAAATATACTGATGCTGATTCTGGGCATTCTTCGTTGAAATTGATTTTTTTGAATTATTAAAAGCAAATGCAGAAGTAATAGGATTAAATGTTCAGAAAGTCTAATAAAATCAGAAATTCAGGTTTCACTTAATTTTGATCATAGTTCTTAGGAATTTCATGACTTAATTAAGGAAGATGTAGCATTAGTAGCAAGCGTAAACACACTTAAATATATAATCATCATAATTCTGTATCTGAGAGCTAGAAGTGCGTAAGTCACAAATCCTAGTTTTCCAGAAAACAAGAAAAACTATTTCCCATCATATAGAAACTAAATGAATAAACTGAAAAAAAGAAAGTTGACTTCATTATTAATATGTTTGCAATAATATTCGAGCCAATCATTACTTTGAGGGTTTTCGAATGCTATACAAAACTGTATTTTATCACGTTTTGGCCAGATTGAACTTATGAGCTTCTAGGCCTCAGGTACAGAATATATATGCTTAAAATGCAATAATATATTTCTGAATGTTTCCTTAGTTTAATCTTTAACGTATTACAACCCTGGCAATCCTATTTCCCTTCAACTATCAAGTTGTATTCCCAAAATAATATTTTCTTGCTTTAAAATTTTATATATATATATATATATATATATATATATATATATATATATATATTCATTCCCTTTGTTTTCTCTTTTTTTTCCGTGTAGATGGCAAATTCCATTTGTTGCCGACGGGCGACCTTCTGATCCAGAACGTGGAGCCAAACGACAGCTTCCCCTCCTACAGATGCAGAACGATCCATCGGCTGACTCGTCAAGTGGTGGTGAGCAGCGCGACCAGCATTTTCGTCAGTGGTAAGTGGCGCTTTTTCCCCCCTCTCTCTCTCTCTCTCCTTTCTTTTTTTTCTTTTTTTGTTTTTCATCCTCTTTCGACTCTTCAGCTCTTCTTTGGCTTCAAACAAGTGGCTGTAATGGATCGCTATTAGGCTCTCAACTCGACGGCTCGAGGGGGCGAGAACTGTTCTCTATAACCGGCTCTCGACTGGGTTTTCCAATTTGCACACGGGTCTTTATGTGGTGGTCAAAAACGTGGTCAGTGTTGATCTCTTTCTTTTCTCTCCCTGTTCAGAGAAATTTCCAATTCTCTTCCAACATTGCATCACTTACGGATCTTGAAGAGGACTTATTCAAAAGTGACGTAATCTTTTATTGAATTCTTAGCAATTGGCTTGGAAAGAAAAAGAATTAGGTAACTTCTTTGTTATGTTCATATTTTAAATTCTGCGTAAATATTTTCTATTGACTTTGCTGTCGACGTAGTAAATAGAAATAACAAAACAAAAGAAAAACCAAACTAGTCTTGTATAATCAAACAATGTTATATCACACGGCATAACTTAGAAGTTTGAAATTTCCCTTGATCATGAGTCACTGATTTGGTACATATGATGTAACTTAAATACTTTTCCTAAGTTCTGTATCTAGTAGTCTTCTCAGTTTGGTATGCGAGAACAATGTGGTGATATAACTGTCGTATCATCCTAACCAGTAATGATACCGTCTTAGAAATTCTTCTAAAACAACATTTGAAATTTCTATTATAATTTTCTCACTAAAAGTTGTTTTATGGTGTAAATAGGATAAAAACTTGTAACAATTTCAAATGTATCATGTAATGTAAGAAATACTTATAATATGTTATTAAATAAAAATAGTTTTCTCTGTTTTGTGATCTTGCGTATCGGCTATTTACCGGTTGTTGTGCAAACAATTATGCTAACTAACGGCAGGTGACATTACGATTTGGTAACATCCTTCTCTCCTAGTGAGAATAAGAGGAATTCATTGTCTCTCACTGGAATATGCTATGAAAATACATTTCTTATAGCCGTGTTGGCAATGTGATAGTGACTGAGTATGGAAATAAGCTTCCTTGATCCGGACATGTGGAGAAACCAGCTGAAAGTTGGTAGAGATGTTGAAAATACCATCCTATTTAACATACTAAAAATGTAGAAAAATCTCATTTGGGGAAAAGACGCCATCTTTGACTTTTTTTTCAGAGTAGCGCCTGAACTAACCGTCCTAGCGAGTTCATTTTTGTGTCAAATTAGTCCACTTAAGGCGTTTCACTACTTATTATCATCAAAGAGGAAGGTCCTTCAAGACAGACTACGACTTCTCAATTTATCCAGATCCTGCTCTTTCTTCTCTTTATCTCAGCATACGATTGGTTTTCTTTAATACCATCAAAGAGTTGAACTCATCTTCTTCCTCCTATCTTTCTCTTAATTGCATCTCCAAAGACTTTTAATTGTATCCCTCGTTCCAGGGATGTGCTGGAGGGATTTCGCAAAGGCTCTCGCGAGTCCTTTGTTAAATATTTATATTTGTTTTGAGTTATTCTTTTCTTAAATTGCTCGCGAAGAGAAATCAAGCAGATAAACGCACTTTTCTCATGTAAACATGTCGTATAACAGTCATTTTATTCTTCAAAAGAATTGTTCCGATTTTTTAGTGTAAGAACGATTCGCCACTATTCAATCGCTATGCAATAATATAACCAAGAATATTAGGTTCAGTGTATTTATTTTTATTCCGCCACTGCAGGCTAGCAGAGCCTGCCATTTTATTTATTTATTTTGTTTGTCGTTCGTCCGTAACGCATCTAAATGAAAGCAGGTAGAAACTGACTTCAGATGTGGGTTTGGAGCCCTCGATTTACCTGGCTGTTTCTTTTACTCCAGTCTTTTATAATAATTTTGTACTACAAGCACTCAGTATGTCAGACATTCTAGAACCAAACGAGAGCAAATAGATAAAATTTTATTCTAGATGCAGGTCCAGCAACCTAGATTTGTACGCCCGTTTCTAAACTACTAATGATATAACTTTCCCTAATTTATTTCTGGTTGTTGGAGTACTTGTGATACAAGACAACTTCGGAAACGATGCCAGTAGCTAAATGTAATATAAATCATTTGAACGTAGCGAAAACAACTTCCTGACAACAAGATGGTCCCAAAGATAGAATGCTTTTCACAGTTCTCGGATATTGATGAGACGTGCTAATAGTATATTAGCATAATTACTACTCTCATGGTTATTTGTGAAATCATTTATTTGTATTTGAAAGTTCAGAAAGAACTGCAAAACTGCATATATCCGGTTTGGTTTAATAATCATGACAGAAAAAAAACAGTGATGGTCATTAATTTTAGGTGAATTCCTCAAACCAAATCAAAGAGCAAACATGTGGTTGAAGAAATATGGAAAGATGTGTAATTTTACATCTCGATGGTAACGAATGATGTAATATCTCCTGATTTTAATTAATTTTATATTAATTACTTCTAGGACACTGTAGCTCAAGCCGAGGTAGGGTGGCTGAGAGGAAGTTTATGAGAAGTCATCCAGGAATCATTTAGAAATTACTATTCCGGCAATTGTCTCGTGTGACTAAGGAATAGCTCTTAAAGAAACTCAGTCAGGATGGGCGGCCGCGTGAGATGATTTCCAGGACCTCCCTATTGCTTACGTCCAATGCTCTGAGCTATGCCCGCTCGGTAATATTTTGCAAATAATGGTATAAAAATACGTGTTACCAAACAATCAAATCAAATTTCTACAGAGTAAATGTATTTGTGCACATGGCTGAAGAATACAGCTTAGAGGGGATTTCTATTCTGGGCTATTCCACAATCAATTATCTACCAATCAAATTTCTACATTCATCAATCGTACACTTTGCTGAATATTCAATTTATTTATAGTCTTTGGATCTATGTTACAGACCGGGATAGGATACGGGAAAGAATGCTGGAAGGAATAGGCCAGGGCGTAAGTTGAAAGTACAATCCCAGCGTTTGATTGGTGTGTCTGAGGAAAAGCTCTGGGAAAATTCGGTCAGAATTGTCGACCACTGGTATCGAATCCAGGACCTCTCGAAAGCAAAGCGAAGGCTCTACAAAATGATCTAGGTCGCTTGGTTACAATTTGGATAAATGAAATCCTTGGCTAAATTTCGGATTGTGACTTACTATGCGACGACTTTATGCCATTATTTGTCAAGATATTGCCTAATTAGTGGAAGTGCAGCTCCGAAGCTCGCATATTTTGACACTTCTTTAAAAGAACAAGGAAAATTTTTGCTGTCTCTCTCCGATGACTTCACCTTCATTTTATGACCAATTTTGAAATACCCAAAGTATGTAAATATAGTTCACTGCTTTTATGTTCTCGTGAAACAAAAGATTTGTTTTGTTTCTACAGGTACAGAATTGTAAATTGTAAATTTATTGCTACAGGTACTGAAAAGTTTCAGGTGTTAAAAATCAACAATAAAATCTTAAGTCATCATCGTTGGTTGGAAGTTACAATCCAAGTCACGCGCTCGATTCAGAAGGCAAAATAACAATTGAATTCAAAAGTTCAAGCGAAAAGTAAAATCATAATATTTTTTAAATACTCTATCAATGACGACAACTTTATAAGAATTTCAGGAAAACATGAAGAAGCAAAGAGCTGTCAAGAATTGAATTTAAAACATGTTTTGTACGATGCCATTAATGTAATCGAATAAAGGAATGAGAAGCACGTCTCAAAACTTGTTCACTTCTCCAACAGATTTCCAAATGTTAAGGTTAAGTTCCGGAAAACTTTCTTTGATGCATTTTTTTGTGGGGAGGGGGCACTAAACGACTTAGGAGGGATTTAAGTTGAACTTCCTATGAAGCAACTTCCAAGTAACACCGGACGCCACAAGTGTGTAGAATGTTCTTTCACTTACTTTTCCTGCAAGTTTTCGAATAATCTGTAACTTTTATTATGTTTTGTTATACAACTGTCTTCCTACACTACAAGACATCCTTTAAGATGATTTTGAGGTCAGCTATTTTAAAATCACTTCATTCGTGTGTGACGTAGGCTACAATCACCACCAAAGCAGTTAAAGATAAACTTATTTCAAATTTGGGTTTAGTGATCCTCGTTTAGTCTGGTTGATTTTGGTTGCTCTAAATCTGGCAGGTTCTTTTAAATGAAATTAGATTTCTCCTTTTTCTAAGAATTTCCGTTAGTGCCTCAATAAAAACACGCAGAGGGAAACTGATTTCAGATTTAAGTTCACTAAAGTTGGCAGGTCCTTTCTGTCTGCTTATCTTTCTCCATTTAAAAAATGTACTATAGTTTTACTATACGGACTATACAAACATCAGTACATTTTTATCTGGTTAGCCCTGAGTATATCCTATAAATTTATTTTTGGTAGTCTATTATATTTACTTAAGAACCTGTCGCGTAGCACTAAAATAATTACAACTCTAATTAATTGATTTATAATATAACTTCCACTTACAAGAAATAGGCCAGATTTGTCCCATGCGGATGTCCGAATAATTCAGTCTTTAAGTATGTGTTTATTGTGCTAATTCCAACGAATCTAGTGATTTGTGAAGAAAATTGTGTTTCTAAGCTTTTGAGCAAAATCTAAAAAATCCGGTCTCAAATCGTGCTGAAACACTCTTTAACTACTGGAAGGTCATTATGAACTAACTTTAAACCTACGTCACTTCCGTATTGTTGATTCTTGGTTAGAAATCTTCGCCATTAGACCATAATGAATGGATCTGTATCGCTGCACAAATTAGGGCAATTGCTTTACCCACTTTTCTATAGCAAATTGGTATTTAGTTACAGAAATGCGAGACTACAAAGTGGCAAATATGATCCTTGTTTACGAAATACTCTTACCTTTTTGTAGTGCTCTTAAACCGGAGTTTGAAACAAAATAAAACTAGTTGTTCGAAAGTTATGAAATATAAAACGAAACAAAATGTCGTTTTCTTTCTTTTTTTTAAACAATAAATAGAACAATATTACATATTTACGATTTTGGGGGTTTCAAAATAGTCTTGCGGTTTCTACGGCTTCCAAACTTATGTTTCTGTTTTTGGTTCTCTTAAACAAATTTCGAGAGGTTTCGTTTTTCCAAAAATCGTGTATACGGGTTTCAGAAAGTCTCGCTTTCTTTAGAAACCGAGGACCGCAAACTTGCATCAATGTTTGGCACAATTGTTTCCCCTGTTGAATTGTTTTAAAATGCCGTCATGTTCCAATCAAAATGAATGATGTGAGTCTCAAGATGAGCAGAGTGTAAATGTACTTCTTCGCTTTGTTTTGGCTGAAGAAATTCAAATATGTCAACAATAATCTCTATCAGTAAGACTAGACAGACCGCTACTACATCACAAAGAATTGGTGACTTCAGAAGATGCCTATGTTAGACTGAAACAAGAAAGTGTGATACAGGTAAATTGAATTTTTAGCCATTGAGCGGTTCTAGTTCCACCTTCCAGTTGCTATTTCACAGCTCGATCCCGAGGTCTTCTCCTCTCTCGCTTTGCCTCGTTCTTCCTTTCTCTCTCTCTTCCTCATTACCACGAAGAGCTAAAATACGATCTGTTAGTGGTTGCAAAATGGCGGCGTTGGGAATTAGTTTCCAATCGGCTTCATTAATAACTTGTTGGAAATACCAAGAGGGATTTTACTCCTATGAAATTTTGTAACACACGCTATTTCCAAGAAGAGGATTTGTGACGCCTACGTCTCTGAGAGGAACTCTAACAAATGCGTAGTAGCATAGGCAATGAATATAATGGCGCAAGTTTCCTGAGTCAACGCATCATTAAGCTGTTATTGTCTGCATTAATTCATTTTTTCTTCACACGTACATACTATATAGTAAAATACTAGCAATAATGCATGTATACAAAAGCTAAATGAGCATGTGGTTTTCCACTCTTTCTCTTACAGTATTCCAATAGAGCTATTGATATGTAGATTACCAGCAAAAAATGATTATGTTGATTGATGTTCAGACCAGAGGGAGCTCTTGAGAGCCGATGACTCCTAGGTAAGGTGATTCAATTATGGTTTGTCATTCCTCTCCATCGTATGGAGATTACCTCGTAATGATGGAATCATCAGTTTAAAGTGGATCGAAAGTAATTTGCAAAAGGTAAACAGTGTACTTATTACCTAAATCCAAAAACTGAATTGTAAATAATGTGTTAACCTAAACTTGCTATGGATAAGATTCCTTCTAAACTAATAAATACACAAATATATAACATGATTCCACGTAGTAATGTTTCTTTCAATAAATGCCCGACATATCTAGTTTTGAGCATGAGCTAAGCTTGTTATAAGTTTCCCAGGCGTAAGGTTGCTTCGTACCACAATGACGTCACACCTTGAAGTGAAGGTGCCCACTTGAAGGTCCTCCGGCTTGTTGCACAGGAGTGAGGCTACCCTAACTATAAGAAGAATTTTGACCAAGAGTGTTCACTCTTGCAAGATTAAATGCAGCAAATAAAAGAAAACTTGTCGTTGATAAAATCCTTTAATATTATGAGATTTGCGTCTAATCATTAATTTCCAACAAAGATTTTTTTCTTTGCTGCTAATATGCTGGTTAGCCCCTTTTGAGTGTTATACCCTTATTTAGGAATGAGTTTTAAATTTTATTATTATGTGTTTGTAGATGGTCGATGTTGTAAGTGTTTGTATAATATCTTATTACCTCTTACTTCTCTATTTCCCTGTTATGTTTTTGTTTTTGGATTTTGTTCTGTGCTATTAGGCAAGGTTGTAGGTCATGATTTGTGTTTTGCTATTGTGGTTTTGTAGTATGTTTCAGTTCTATATCGCTAGAGATGCTATAAATTCTGGACAGTCTGGAACGGATAGTGCGTCGCCGAGTTCATAGTCCTCGTGCTGGTATGTTATGGATTTTTTGTATATTGTGGCAAGCAGTGATAGTGGTGTTTTGATGAAGGTGTGACATGGATTGAATCTGGCATCCGTATGTACTGTGTCGACCAGTAGTGGATGTTCTTTACAAAACTGGTGCTTGTGTATTGTAGGCGGATCTTTTCCTTGTGGTTTAATATGTTTGGAAAAGGTACTTGTTCGTATAGCTCTCGTCGGACTGGGCAATTTTGCACGGGAAGCAACTCGGAAGGTGTGCCACTCCAGTTCTTTCAGTTTTTCATAATAGAAGGCTGTTGCAGTCATCCAAGCTGTGAAGCCGTACGTGAGAACCGGTCTTAAGAAGACTTTGTAGTTTTCAGTGTTGTTTCTGGGCGTAGTCCCCATGTGGTTCCAGTTAGTCGTAGTAGTAGTTTCAATCCGTTAAGCGATTTTTCTGTGAATTTATTTAGGTATGGTTGCCATGTTAGTTTATTGTCAAATATTATGCCTAAACATGTAACTTGTTTTGCTGCTTTTATTGCGGTATTTTCGACTGTAATGGATTTGTTTGGGTTTCTGTGCACTATGGAGCGTTTGTTGTTTGGTATGAAGACTATTGCTTGTGTTTTATTCGAATTTATTTTGATTCGCCAATTGTTGCACCAGATGATAAAGTTATTAATTGCTGTATTTAAGATATTGTTTATATTTTGTATGTTTCTGGCAGCAGCTAGGAACGCAGTATCATCTGCATATTGAAAAATATGAACATTGTCCGGTAAGGTAGGAAAGTCTGCAACATAGAGAAGGTAAAGTAATGGAGATAGTGCTGAGCCCTGTGGTACACCACTGAGGACGGTGTGTGGATGTGAACTGGTATTGTTTATATTTACATAAGATCTACGGTCTGTCAGAAAATTGTATGCAAATCTTATATATATGCCCCGGGAAGTTTAAGTTTTATGAGTTTGTAGACAAGGACTTGATGCCACAAACTTGTTGAATACTTTCTCCAGATCGAAAACACTAAGCAGGATGGATTTATTGAGTTGTAATTTTGTACTATTAGGTTAGTAAGCCTTAGTAGTTGGTCGTTTATGCTGAAATTCGGTAGGAAGCCGGTTTGGTGTATAGGTAGTAGGCTGTGCTCTTTGATGTTGTGGTGTAATCTATAGACCAGTATTCGTTCCAGAATTTTGCTGAATGTTTTGAGCTGTATTGGTCAGTATGAGGAAACTGAATTTGTTGCTTTGTTTGATATTGAGAACATTAATGTTTTATATTTTGCAGTCCTGGGGTATGAAGCCTGTGCGTAGAATGAATGTATATATTAATGCCAGTAATTGCATGAATGATGCGGGAGCTTCTTTGATATGGCGGTAGCTTATGTTCTCAATGCTTGGTGTGGAGTTTCTTCTGTTTGCTAAAGATCGGTTGATATCTTCTACGGTAGTGGCTTCTGTGAGAGGGCTTGTTTCTGGCATAGTATGACTAATATTGGGTTGAAGTGCTAGGGACTCTGGATTTAGTCTATCTACTGGATGATGATATGGATTTTGTTGTGGAGGTGGTGTGAAAACATCTTGTAGATATTCGGCAAATGCATCGGCTTTCTCTTGGTCTGTTGTTAATGGCATGATATTCTGAAGTAATGCATATGGTGAAGATTTATGTTGTCCAGTTAGCATCTTAAATCTTTTCCAATATTTGGTCGGGGGCTGGTCTCTCCTAGGGAGTTGCAAGCTTTGATCCAATTTCTCAGTTTGTAAGCTTTCAGGTAGTTTGAGATTGTCCTTTGTATTCGTCTGTGATGCAGTAGGGCTGCTAAGGTTTTCTGTTTTGAGGTATTCCTTGTATAACTGTTCAGATATCTTTAGCATTGGTGGGTATTGAGGTGGAAGTTTCGGTTTGTTTGTAGTGGATGTTCTTGTTGGTATGTGTTCCTTAGCTGCGTTTTTAATAGCCGTTGTCATTTTTTCTACAGCCGTGTATAACTCCTCCTCGGTTTCTGGTCCATTTAGGTTTTCTATCTTTTCTTCTGTTGTGGAGCGATATTTTGTCTAGTTGGCCTTATTAAATCTAGGTATAGTATGGGTGAATTGCTGCTGTCTATTGTTGTTTTGGTTGTGACATTGTAGTGTGAGCTTTATAGGATCGTGATCGCTTCCGATTGTACCTAGTACTTCCAGTTGGCAGCGGTTGGTTAGGTTTGAAGATGTTATAACTACATCTGGACTGGTGTTGCTTATAGGTCTTGTGTGGCGAGGTAGTTTATACATTTCGCCACTGGTGTTTGTCGTGATAAAAGCATTGAATCGTTTTCTGTCTGTCTGTTCTGCTGTGTAATTTATGTATGCCATGATGATGTAGTTGCGGAAGTTGTTCGATATATATTGAAAGAATTCATAGGGTATTGGTTGTTTAGGTCTGATGTATATGGTTGCTTCTGTAATGTAAATGGATTTAAAGTACAATGTTGCGATCAGATGTTCGGGTAGGGTTGTTAAGATTGGTTCGTGTTTACGGTAGGCTATTAATAACTGGAATCCTAAGAGTACGCCGCCGTTGCTCTTTGTGCGTTTGTTTTACTGTCATCTCGTACAATTTGGTTGTTTCTTATTTTGCATTGCATTTTTGGTGTTAAGTTGTTTCATTCAGTGTGAAGGTATTGCTATTTTCATTCAGTAGAAGTTGATCGATTTTTTAAAGTTACTGATCTGATATTCATGAATAAGAAAGTAATAGAAATTGCGAAGTAACATATAATGTTATTGCTATTACGTTTGGCTCTATAGCTGGGTTTCATAATGTGATGCATGAAAGCAAACGTACGGTCCAGAGTAAGTAGCATTGAAGTTGACTCAGAGTATTGATTTAGCTGCGTATTGTACTTGTTGCAATATATGAGGTCTTAAAAACGGATGGATATTTTGTAATGCCGTGGTTATGATAACATAGAATGAATTGTATGGGCGGTAACAGCACTATGGCACCATGGTTATGAAGCCAACCATTTGTTCTATTGTTACTGGTTGGTATATTGAAGTGGATTGAGCTAATGTGGATGTAGTTTGATCTGTTTTGTTTTTCTGTGTTCGTACTGGTACTACAAGATGTGGTTTTTGTTCTTCAGGTGCTGGCTTTGCCTTACACTTGTAGCTGTAAGTGGGGTGTGGTTCATTGCATTGTGAGCATTTCGGTTGTTGTAGGTTTGTACATTGTCAGGTATTATGTGACCCACTGCAGAATCCACATTTTAGTTGTTTCGTACATTTAGCTGTTGTGTGTTCATTGTACGTTTGGCACTTCTCACAACGTATGGGTTGTGGTTGAGTTGTTTGCGATACTTCTACACGATGTCTTTTCCAGTATATCATAACCCCATTCGTTAGTAAATCATCGATTGTCTCTTGAGATTTTGTTAGTACCCTTACCATGTAGGTTGGACCTTCTTTGCACATGATGCAGATACATTTGGTGATATAATACCCTTCTTGTTGTAGTTCATTCTGTATCTCATCAACTTTGTATGATGGTAGGACGCCACGGATTATCACGGAAAGAACTCGTTGTGATCTAGGAGGCGGCATTTGTTTCAGTTCACGTTTGTCAAGCTGTGTGATCTTAGTGTTTTTTCCGAATATTTCAAAGGATCACTTGTCCCTAATAGTTTTCATCAGATTCAGATCTGGAGATTTCATAATGTAGTCGTTCCTACTTGGTATAACAAAGACACCTACAATGCCCTTTTACATGTAAAGATACCTAATAGAGCTTAGTGGTTTAGTGTTTCACACAATATACTTGAATGAAAATATTTACAAAATCTGCTGAGTAGTATACAGCTCCATACAATTTATCTAAAGTTCTTACACCATTTAAAAGTTTCAAGTAATATAAATATTCATAATTTAAAAGTATTCCAAATTTCCATTTGCAGGTTTGACTGACATCTATTGATATCGCTCTGTAGTTTGTTCTTTACACGTAAACAAAACACACTTCACTACTTGAAGTTGTGCTATCGCATTTGGCAAAAAATAGACTTGCAAGCAATATTCGACACGCAAAAAACATAACTAACATCATCAAATGTCAATAAAATGTGATTTTCTTGCTAAGCACCGAAACTAAGCTAACTACAGAACATCAGGTAACATAATATAGTGTAACTCACACAGCGCATGTATTAACAAAGCATAACATGATTTGCACGACATTGCAAAGTTGAAGTGTAATTGAACGTAATTCCATATTAAGTTCGTAGTAGTATAAGAGCTTAGATAATATTTTTAACCCAACTGTATTTATAATGATGTTCAATTAAGTTAGCTTGTGTTCGAGCAGTTTATCCTCTTAAACAGCGCCTGAATTTTTCGTTAGTGTATCGCTTAGATAAACTTTAGTTCAAGTCAGCCAACCTAACCTAGGCTAACAGCTGATGATAAACAGCTGGTGTATGAAACTATATCGACGTAAGTAGACCATTCAAGTGTGACATTGTTATTGCATTGAGGAAAATAACATCTCTCTGTTGAGTTCAATTTTATAAACTTTGTTTCCTTCGGATTATTTTAATTAACTGACTTCAGCTAGTCCCAATATGAGAACAATGCTTCTCAAAATTCCAAGATTAGAACATGAAACTTTAGGACGCTAACCTAATGCGTCATATTTCTCGACCACACTGCGAGTAAGATTTGTACTGGAATTAATAATAACACTCCATAAAGTTTCATTTATTCCATAAACTTTCTTTTATTAATCAATTTGTAGATTTCTCCCCTAAACTGAGGGATTTGTTTTTAGTCAGAAAGTTTATTCTTACACCCTTTTCAAAGCTATTTCATGTCTTGATCTATCTTCTTTAATCTTATATTATGCACTCTGAGGGAGAGTCGGGCAACTGTGTTCGCTATGTTAAACTCCGTGAAATGTTGGTAAAGTTACAGTGACTTTTACTTGTATATTTATATAACAGAATTAAATATTAGACTGATGCATAACTTCGTAAAGATATTTCGTTGTGGAAATATTCTATTTGATATACATTTATTGCAAGAAAGATACAAACTAATCAGAAACATATTCTCATGCGTTATATGTATATGACTGTCTGCGAATACTTCCATTCCATTTTTTCCCTTCCATTGCTGTAGAATTTTTTAATTTGATTTATGGTATTTAGACAACTAAGGCTCAGGCCGGGATAGGGGAGGGAAAAGGATTCTGGAAGGTGTCGGCAAGGGCCTATGTTGAACGTGCATACCGTCATTTGCCTGGTGTGACTGAGGAAAAACCCTGGAAAAATCTCGGTCAGGATGGTCGGTCGCTGGGATCGAACCAAGTACCTCTAGAATGCTACGCTACGACTGAGCTACGGAGGCTAGGTCTGTAGATATCCTTTAGAGATCATAAAGGAATCGTCCATCCAAGTTTGAAAAACATTTTTGTTTTCAAAGGAGTTTCCTTTGACGTGGTTGGGTAGAGAATGGAAAAGGTGGAAATCTGTGGTCTCAAGGTCAGGGAAATAAGGAGGATGTGGAAGCATCTCCCAACCAAGTTCCTGGATAACTGCTTGTCATGTTAGCGGAGTGCCGGCATGCATCATGGTGTTGCAGTTACACTTGATACAATGTTTCGCTTCATCGCTTTTTCTTCAATTGCAGGCGTAAGGCGTCTGAGTTGGTAATAAACATCAGCAGTGACAGATACATTTCTGAGAAACAATTCCCAGTACACAACGCCATACTTGTCCAAAGAGACGCAAACATTGTATTTTGCTCCTGAGCTTTTGCAAGGGGGGTTGCTTTTTTGTTAGGTCTCAGCCCCTCCGTTCTATTATAAAATGACACGAAGGCACCTTTTCCCTCACAAGTAACAATCCTGGACAGGAATAATGGATGCTGTTCATAAGCTAACCGATAACGAACAAACAAAGAAGCACAAATGGCGATTCGCTGATTTCTGTTGTTTTCGCTTAAAGCGTGCGGTATCCGCACACCCTATTTCTGAACCTTTCCCATGGAATGCTAATGTCGTCAAAATAGATGACTGGTTGAGTGACGTAAATCGTGCTAAATCAACAAGTTTAAATGGTCTTCATCAAAGTACGATGGTCTGAACGAGAAAAATCACTTAGATAAAGATGGTCCTGTTTAAAACGATTAAACTGCTTTTTTTTTTGTTTTTTGTTTTGTTTTTTTTTACTTAGATTTCCCGATGACATTCTCCCCGTACACAGTCTAAATGTTTCCAGTCGCCTATTCTGTTTTTGCGCTTGTTAAACTCAAACGGAAGAATATGTCGAAAGTGTTCATTTTTCTCCACGTGACACATTTCTATGATCCACAAATTACCTAATTTTCTTAAAATCCGGAAAATTAAAGACGTACTCACAAGCACAACAGTATCAGTTAAGATGACAAACGATAAATAAATCCCTAGTAACAGCAGCGCAGTCTGGCCACAAACGAAGGCTACAAATTTATGCATGAACATAATACATCAGGACTAGAGTCTACATAGTACACGAACTTTCTAAACAAATATGTGACATGCATAAAACAATATACGAATGAGCACCCATGCAAAAGATATTCCTTGCACTATTCAAGGCATATTGTGCGAATATGTGTTTATCGTTTACCCTTAGGCATCTTTGGCTCAGATTGGGATAGGGAAAAGAAACCGGCCAGAGAGTAGATTGAACATTAGCCTGTTCTTGTTGATAAATTCTTTTAAAATGCGTAGAATTGTCCATTTTTTCAGTATAAGCTCAGGATAGTTTAGGGATATTCCTGACATGCTGATCAACCGTGATCTTTCAATTCTCTCATAAACATAAACATATGCTAAATTAATGTATCTTATTAATTACTACGTGTACTGGGACATTCTGTAAAAATTAGAGTCTGTGTTATGCGTCATTGAAGCGAATTATTTTTAGATATCTGTTGAACCAGTACAGATTAAGTGAAATAATTTTATGTAGTCCTTCGTTAACAGATATTTCTGTTCTAATTTTAAGAAGAAAAGTGTACAGTGTCCTTCAGAAGGAAAGGTCCAAACTTCACTAGATGGCTATGTGGATCAAGCACATAAAAAGTTACATCAACGTACAGTATGTTCTCGTCCACATAGTTACAGTGGTGCGGCCTTTCATCCATAGATCCTAGCCCTTTCTTTAAACACGGCGAGTAGACTTTGGAATATGCAGTTCTGGATAGAACAGGTTTTTATATCTTTTATGATAACATCACATCAGCTCTGCTGTTAGTGGTGTTGGAAATGTGAAGCTTAGTACACTTTCCCATGCTTTCGGGAGTCTATAACTCCGAGAAACGGAGGGATTTTCCCTCCCCAGTGACTAAGACTTCCCGTCTACTTTTTTATGAACTACCATCCCTCGAAATTTGTCAGTGCATCCTGTATAAAATGAAGGTAATTGATTCTTCATTTTATGCCAGTTATAGCTTATGAAAAGTTTCATACAAACGATGTATTTTTCGTATAGCGTGGGAAATTTGTTCCTGGAAAATAATATCTGGTCACTTCCCTTCCTTTCATATCCCGAAAGAAGCACTCACCACAAGAAGTCATCTCTCAGACTTCACACTGACTTAGGCCATAAATTTTACTTCAGAGACTCAAATCTGAAATAAGTTTCTTTGTACCATCTTTCATTGAGGCGTTAGGGTGAATTTTTAAAATAGAGGAAGCTGAACTAATGAGAAGGTCCTGTCAGCTTCAGAGATACCAGACTAAGAACCAGATCTGAAACTGGGTCACCTTTTTATGACTCGGTTCGAAACTTGAACTGATTAACCCGGTGACTATATTGACGTGGACCTGATCAGAATGACCTGAATGGTTCGGTGAATTAGTCTTGATGCAAATAATCAGACTGACTCTGTGAGGCGTAGACCCCATGTTCGAATCTTGGCCTAATTAACCCAGTGGCCCAATTATGAATCGATTACCATATTTTACCTGGGCTTGTCACGGTGGCTTCAATCATTTGTAACATTTACAAATTCTTCCAGAATAGCCTTTCCAACGGGAGAAATGCATGCCTCTGAGGGTACTTTTGTGTATTTCATTTGTTATAACTATTGTTAGGAAATTGACGTCATAGTTTTCGTGCTCTGGGAGCTAACACACAGGTTCCTGGTCAACCCTGAAAGAAACATCAGTCAAACGCAATTTAAAACTCTGCTTTGCTTTCCAGTCACCGGGTTAGGCCGGATCCCAAGCGTAGGTCTGGTTATCCAGAATAAAACTTGAACCATGACAAGCTTCAGCTTTGCTAAGAACTGACCAGTAAATCGAAATCGCTGAACAGAAATCGCTAGTCTGCACACGAATGGGCAGACATACAAATTTAAATTAAAAGAACAGTTTTTTAAGGAGCCGTTAAAAAAATTATACATATTTGCAGTGATTCATCCAAACTGCCTAACAGTCCTCTATTTTAACCCCGTATACTACCTTATTATAAAATTTATTTTTCCAAAGAAACCACTTCAATTTCAACCTATCACCCCTGCCTGCTTTATTTGAAAATCGTGAAGGAACCATTGAATAGTTAAACGCATGTAAGATTGTTTCCTTTAAAGAACAATCTTGCCCTTCTTATCAGCTAGTTCATTGTAGTTCCCGCGGAAGTCAAACTGTTAGAATAGAAAGAGAGAGGAGTTCCGTGACATTATCTGTTTGCTCTCATTTGCTTTTGTATCCCGATCACAAGTAGCAGCAACAGTACTGCATCGCATCGTGCGACTTATTTCCGCTTCACTTAGGTGGTCACTCATCTGAAAGTGACGCTGGCGCCGTGGTCCCTTCCAGATGGTGCACACAGGCGTCTAAATTTCTGAGATTGTGGCCGTCTTCTGCGTGAAAATGTTGCGTCAGTTTTGGTTATGCAGAAAACAGAACGTTTCGTAGGGACGGGTGGAGGTCGGGAGGGAGAAACGGAGGTTCAAAAGGAGCCAGAGAATGATTCAACTCGTTGCTTCCTTGAATAACAAAAGAAGGTTTGAAGGCAAAAGAAATAAGAAGAACGATTCGGTGGCGCTAAATCTGTCGGAGAACCTGACTTTCGATGAAGAATGTGAAACGGTGAATAAAACAGGTCTTCCTTCGTCATTTTTTTTTGTCCTGTTATCTGCAACCACAACACACTACACCGGAAAACTTCTCTCTTGTATCGAAAGGAACAAAAGTGCCAAAGATCCTGTCTGAGGGAAGCCGATACGCCAAATACACACACACACACACACATATATACACTAAAGCCAAAGCCTTATAAAGTGCTAGGATGAAAAATACATATAATATTCAACTTCCATAACTCAAACCTTCTTCTTTCTTTTCTTTCTTTTCATGTAAAGGAGAGGGTTTGGTGGTATAGAGTTGCAAATTCTCTATAGAATGTGGATTGTGTCTGTCATATGAATTTTCATGATTCCGTCATAAATCTTTATATCTCTTTACTGTATCGATAAATACCCTATATTAGTTCCTAACAGTAAAATTGGTTCATGGATTTAAATATAGTATCGTGTTGTATATTTGTACTTGTGACAATCGACCGAAAGAACATTTTTATTGTTCATAACTCTTTTTAGAAAACTGATACGGACCGAAGCCTGAAAATTATATAGTCGTAACACCTATTATACCCTCACAGAGATATGAAATTATAATTGTGAGGCGTCAGTATATTTGTCTATGAGTACGTCAATAAATAACACTAAAACAAACCCGTTGAATATGGAAGATGAGTACTAGGTATTAACCCTTGTAAATATATTTTGGTCATCATCTTAACAACTTTTCAGGAACCACCCACACGGTATCCAAAAGATCTTACAACGTTAGCCACCCTTCGTTTGATCCTCTATTGCAAATTCACTTTCAGAAAGTCCCGTTGATAGCTACCCGTCTTTAAATACATTAATTTACCATGTAATCCATAATTCACAATTTTAAAGAAAGCAAGACCCGTGGATTGGGAGGCTCATCGACAC
Source organism: Lepisma saccharinum (assembly GCA_022664845.1). Classification (NCBI taxonomy): domain Eukaryota; kingdom Metazoa; phylum Arthropoda; class Insecta; order Zygentoma; family Lepismatidae; genus Lepisma; species Lepisma saccharinum. The sequence continues at coordinate 18,447 of JAGDQP010015941.1, read as the reverse complement.
ACAAATGAAAAATAACGTCGTATGTTTCGTATACATTATTCCGTTTGTCAATTACCAAAGTGATATCTACAGTAGTTCTATTCTGTGGTATGTTTAACAAGTACAGATTCTATCTTGACAGCAAAGTGGAGGAATGAAAACATTAGATAATTTCAAATTTGTAATATTGTTAAAGGAACAAGCAAGTTTATGCAGCAAGTAACATCAAGAACATGACAAGAAAATGTTAATAGTTTTATTCGGTATTTACCATTTACGGTCGAAACCAGTTTTATTTTTTCCACATAACCTCCACCTACGTCGAGACACATCGCAACGATGAGCGAGGGCCCCAGTATCTGCTGTATCTTTGAGTTGTTGCCGCTGCTACATACGAACCACTCCGTCAACGTCTCTACCATCCGCAAAACGTTTACGGACAAGATGAGCGTTGAGCGGACCAAACATATGGTACAAATATTTCTCCTCATACACAAGACGCATTTTTTTGTGAATGGCAAGAAGACCTTTCCCCCAACAAAGAAGATCCCTCATGCAATGACCTGTGGCGCCGCCCACTAACTCAGGACGAAGTATAAATGTGCTGCTACCTAGCGACACATTTTCGAACTACATACGGTTGTTTCTTATTATCCCTCACCAGTTTGTAACATATTTACTTACCTTTCCTCGAACTTCAATAGATGACGGATATTTCTAATTCTGTAATAAGAAGCCTTCAGAATCGGCATTTCTTTATCATCTTGCCACGTGCCGATCACATGTCGAGTGATGTCAAAAGTGAAATGATACAAAAACTTCAGTTCCCGTAATTTATAAAAAGACATGAATACAACCTACATAAATTAATATTTTACTACAACTTTCACACCACATATATTGAGAATCAATAGCTTGAAGAATATGAAGGAGAACAATGGCTGTCCTGACAGAACTCTTGATTCTTTTCTTACTGATCTATCGTATATGCGTCGTTTCTGTCCTCAGTGATTATGTGAAATCAGTACAAAAAAAACTTCGGGGTAAAGGGAAGAGTGACACATGAATTCTACTCACAAAAGAAGTGATATCCATTTTGCGAGTGATTTTCTTTGTGTCACTATGACAAAAGTGTTTCCTTTGTCATAAAATTAAGACATTTAGTATCCTCCCTTCCGCCACAGACACACAAAGAAAATCACTCACAAACTTGATATAACTTCTTTTGTGAGTAGAATTCTTGCGTCACTCTTCTCTTTACCCCGAAGGGGTTTATATACTGATATCACTTATTTTGTAAGGCTGCCTATTTAAAAAAGAAAGTGCAATAGTCTTCATACAAAAGGTCGATTTTGGACCATGGTAGGCTCCGTATCTCGAAAATGGTAACTCCTATTAAAATAATAAGGATTTTTTGCTCCAGCTTGTTGGGGCCCGCAATTGACCTCTAAAGACATCTGGTACCAACCATTTGGGGCTAAAGCAAAACGACAGATGGAAAGACAGACACACTTTTCGATCAATTGTGAAAATTCTGTGATTCGGCTAAAAAAAAGTCATAATTTTTGAACCCCTTCACTAGTTTTGACGTGTGATACACCGCTTGAAAGGTCTTGATGTGTAGATTAAGATTCGTCAAGTTTCGGTTTCCTTTATGGTCTGGAGTAAGTACTATCATCAGAAATGTGAAATTTTGAATTTTTTCGAATCGCTCTAGTGGGTCCCAGGGTGCCCTACTAACCTTTTTTTCTATCTCTTAGTATGGCAAAGAGCTTTTAGATGCAAGTTCAAAAAGAGGCTTATAGTTTGCTAGATCCGAAATTAGCTGTATATATATGAGTGCCGCTAACAGACACGTTTCAGAGTGTCACTCGAAGGACTACCGTTCTTCATAATTACCTTTACTTGTCTAGAGCAAACCCATTAATAGGGGCTACCAACATATGTCCTTGTTCAAAAGCAGGCATATGCAAAGTATAATCGTAAGGAACGATCGAGAACGTTGTAACTTGGTGAAGGGTTGAGCACATAATAAACCCTTCAGGGTGTGTCATAAAAATGAGACGAAATCTAGCAGCAAAAATACTTTAATCCTCCTGCATTCTCATATTCTCTGGATCTTGCTCGCGCAGATAAACGTTTCACAAATTCCAAAAAGTCCTTCAAGGAGTGAGCTAAAAGAAATAGAACCGAACTCCCATGATTCAATCAGTAGGGTCGCGGGTCTCGGATCAGCAATGAGGATGAATTGGAGCTAGAAACAGCTGCTGGCCATCCTGTTTGAGGATTTCCAGAATTGTCCTAACTTTTACAAGGTGAATGCCGTGATACACTTCAACCAAGGCCATGGTAGCTACTTTTTGCCTTCCTATTCCCGGAAGAATTATCGCCAGTGAACGCCATCCCTCAGACATGACGAGTTTAGATCAAAGTTTCCAGTGCAGCCGACAAAATAAAATTTATAAAATACAATAGAGCACATTTAGGATACAGTGATCCAGCAACCGAAAGTCGAGTTGTAGCAGTACACTGAAAATCAAAGTCCATCTAAAGTATACATAAAGTTCACAATACGTCCCAGTTTTAGCACGTTTTTAGTGCATATTATGTGGACTTTTTGTAAAGTTAATATGAACTACGCTACAGTTTTAGTGCATAATATATACACTTCTGGTTACTTACTTACTTACTCCTTGGCGCTACAGCCCTTGTAGGGCCTTGGCCTCCTTCACAACAAGCCTCCATTCTTCTCTGTCCTTTGCCTTCCGTCTCCATCTCTTCATTCCCAGCTTCCTAAAGTCTTCCTCCACATCATCTACCCATCTTTTTCTTGGTCTTCCCCTTCTTCTTTTTCCACCTGGTTCCCCTACTAGTACCTTCTTGGGTACTCTGCTATCCTCCATTCTCCACACATGCCCCAACCATCTTATTCGTCCGCAATTTATTTCAGTTATAATATCTGGATTTCTGTAGAGCGCCTGTACTTCCGCATTCGTCCTCATTCGCCAGTTTTCGTTCTCTCTCACTGCTCCAAAAATTCTTCTTAAGATCTTCCTCTCCCATCTTCGTAGTAGTTCCTCCTCCCTTTTCAGTAGAGTTCACGTTTCTGATCCGTATGTTACAACTGGGCGCACAGCTGTTTTATAAATACTTATCTTGCTTTTCCTGCTTATATCCTTTGAGGAGAAATTTTTTCTCATCGCCATAAAGCATCTGTTCCCCGCCGTAATCCTAGTGTTGATTTCCTCTGATATTGTACTACGTTGATTCACTAATGATCCCAAGTACTTAAAGCTTTTACATCTCTCTATTTCTTTATCTCCTATGGATATTTTATCATCTGTGATTTTTCCTTCTTTCCTTGATGTCAACATGTATTTAGTTTTCTGCGTGTTTATTTTTAGTCCTATTTTTCCTGCGGCTTCCTCTAATTTTTGAAATACTTCCACAAGTTCAGCTTTGTTTCGTGCTATGATGTCTATATCATCTGCGTAGGCTAGACATTGACACATCCTGTTATAGACTGTCCCACCTGGGTTTATTCCTATATGTCTGATGACTTTTTCTAGTGCAAGGTTAAATAGTAGGGTTGATGTTACGTCTCCTTGTCTTACTCCTTTCTCGATCTTAAATTCTCTTGAGAGTTCTCCGTCAATCTTCACTTTACTTGTTGTTTCATGTAAGGTCATTCTTGTTAATTTTATTAGTTTCTTGGGTATCTTCATTTCCTCCATCGCTGAAAACAGTTTATTTCTGTCAATGCTGTCATATGCTTGTTTAAAATCTATGAACACTTGGTGTAGATCGATTTCCTTCTCATAACATTTCTCCAATATCATTCTTATTGCGAAGATTTGGTCTGTAGTTCCTCTACTTTTTCTAAAGCCGCACTGGTACTCTCCTATCAATTTCTCTGCTGTTGGTGAAATTCTGCTTGTTAAGATCCGTGCAAATACCTTGTAAGCCATGTTGAGCAGCGTGATTCCTCTGTAGTTCTCACATACTGTTTTATCACTTTTCTTGTGTATTGGGCAAATGATTCCTCTGCTCCACTGTTGTGGCATTTTTTCTTCTTCCCATACCTGTATGTACAGTTGCTCCAGTTTCTCAATTAAGCTTTGTCCTCCTGCCTTTAGTAGCTCCGCGTTAATATTATCTTCTCCTGGAGCTTTATTATTTTTTAATTTCCTTATTGCGGTTTCTATTTCTTGTCTTGTTGGTGGTTTGGTTGATTCTTTATTTCCATCTTCCTCCTCATTCTCATTATCTTGGTCAAGCTGTTTCTCTTCTTCATCTTCCACTCTTTCCTTATTCTCTTCCCTCGTTATCCTTTCTCTATTTCTGTGTTCCATCCGATCTCCATTCAGCAATTCACTAAAATAATCCGCCCATCTGTTAAGTATTCCTTCTTTATCTGTTATTAGGTTGCCATTTTTGTTCTTACAAAACGTTATTTTCGGTTGAAATCCTTCCTTTTCTTCTTTGACTCTTGCGTAGAAGTTTTTCATGTCTTTTGCTTCTCCTGCTTTTTCAATTTCCGCTATTTTTTGCTTTTCAAATTCCCTTTTCTTCTTTCTGCATATTTTGTCGGCCTCCCTTCTTTTCACTTTAAATTCCTCTCTATTTCCTTTCGTGTTTCTATTTATCATTTTCATTCTTGCTTCATTTCTTGCCATTATCGTTCTCCTGTATTCTTTATCCCACCATTCTTCTCTTCTTGTTGGTTTCTTCTTCCCCAGTACTTTTTCTGCTGTATTTTGAATGCTCTCCTTGATGCATTGCCATTGTTCCTCGATGTCATGGCTATGACCTGCGCCTGTTTCTTGTAATTTCTTCTCCAGTACCGCTTTATATATCTCTCTTTCTGCCTCGTATTTCAACAGCTTTGTTATGCTGTACTTCTCTTGTTTCTTACCTTTACTATTTCTATAACATGCTATTTTTTGTCTATATTTAACCTTCACTAAGAAGTGATCTGATCCGCAGTCTGCACTTCTACAGTTTTCAATATCCATTATATCCGTTGCATGTCTGCTGTCAATCAGTACGTGGTCTATTTGGTTTCTTGTATTTCCATCTGGTGAGATCCAGGTTTCTTTATTGATATCTTTCTTTGGGAATTGAGTACTTCTGACCACCATTCTTTTACTTCCTGCGAAATCTATAACTCGTAGGCTGTTATCGTTACTCTCACTATGTAGGCTTTCTTTTCCAATTATTTTACTAAAGGTATCTTCTCTTCCAATTTTGGCGTTAACATCCCCTATTACTATTTTTACATCATGTTGTGGTATTGAATCATATGTATTCTCCAGGTGTTCATAAAATTCGTCCTTGGTCTCCTCTTCCGTCTCGTCAGTTGGCGCATATACGCAGATCATAGAGATATTGAACATCTTGCATTTAAGTCTTAATATGCATATTCTTTCATTTACCGGTGTGAAGTTAACTACAGCTTTGCTAGTGTTCTTATCTACTATAAACCCTGTTCCGTATTCCTTTCCGTCTCCACCACTGTAGAAAACTGTATAGTTGCCTGATTTGAAATGGCCTTGCCCTTTCCATCTTGTCTCTTGTACTGCCAGAATATTGATTTTGTATTTGTCTGCTACTTCTTTAACTACTTTAAATACTCCTGGTTTTCCTAGGGTTCGTACATTCCATGTTGCGACGGTGGTTGTAGTTCTCTTCTGTTCTTCCTTTCTCATCTGCCTAATCCGTTCCTGTCCTAGTTTCCTTGATTTTCGGTCCTTCCGAGGCTTGTTTGTCGGCTTCGCAACAATATGTTTTTATGAGGTTAGGTTGTTAGCCTTACGCTCAACCCCCAACCTGGAGGACCAGGAGTTTTCTGTCAGGGTCCTCTTCCCTTAGCCTTTGTGGATCCCTCCACCAACTGCAAGGCACCAGTGTTTTCTGTCAGAGTTGTCTCCCTTAGCTATACTGTCCGCGATTGCTTATTCGTCAGGTTTTCCTGCTTATTTCGCAATTAACTCTCCTAGCTGGGGGCCGTCCCACTATCCGCAACCTGTGGACGCGCCCGATCGCAGCCGGCACTGCGTGGTCTATTTGACCAGGGACACTTCTGGTTACTTATACACAATTTATGCACAAAAAGTTCACTTAATATTGGCAATTGTACTAAAAGTGAACTCAAAACGAAGTGTAGATGATGTGAACTATAGTAAATATTAACTAAATGTGTACGAAAGCAGCATCAAAAAAAAAAATCCCAGAAATATTCTCTAAACTTACATAACAGATAAAACAGTATGAAGCTTTGATAATAATTTCTATAAAATTATTCAGTTTTCTTTTCTGTGCTCTTGGAATTCAGATGGGAGAATGCGAAGTTTTAATTCTCCCAGGTAGGATTATTCTTTCATTTCCAAGATGGAAATATTAAACTTACTAAATTTGAACTAATTAGATATTAACATATGTTATGTAATTTACATGAATTTATTATAAGGCCCATCGTTTAAGCCTGGGGATGATATCTCTCAACGAACATAAGTTCAGGGGAAAAGGAACGGGACAATTAGTGACCTCGATATCCATTGTTGGCACTATCCCGTTATTTACCTAGAGGAACTAAGCAGACTGCTCGAAAATCTCAGGGTTGTCTTAGGAGAATTTTGTTCTTTTGTGAGTAGACCACAGGGATGCTAAAGGTCCAAGTGTAGACTTATTAAAGACAGGAAATTCTAAGTGTATGCTTAGTTATTTCTATAACGAGTCTGTGATGAAGATCCTATTAAAACTTTCTCACTTAAAACTATAATATTTAAGCTTGAGATGTTCGTAATATTAATTTTCTCATTACGCTGTCCTCCTAAATGCTTTGCGAATCCTATGGATTGTATGCAGGCTCTTTTCATCATCTCTATTTGCGATGCATATTCATTTCCTCGTCGTAAGGTTTTCAGCAATAAATCTCTTGGATCAATGGTAAGCACATGTGAAGAGCTCATTTGGCTTGCAGTTGTGGAAGGATAAAACGTACCAAATGAAAGACACTAAACTCATTTCGAAGTAAAATCTCACGCACAACTTGTAAGGATAGGTAGAAAGGATCTTCTTTGAGTTTAACGACTTTGTGTAATGTTAGTTTGGGTATTAATACTTGTAAAAATAATAAAATAGGGTAATTTTAGCAGTATTAATATTGCGTTGGTGCCATTGAAATGTCCAAAACGGAATATTTCTTCAAGTGTTTATGATAACACTGAAGTGCTACATGAATTTGTTACACGGGTCAGCAAATTTTGAATTTATTTGTGACCTTTGGCCATCTATGACACAAGTCAGGTTAGGGAAGGATTAAAGAATTTGTGAAGGAGTCCACCAGAGCCTAAGGTGAACGTACCATCATGGTATTTGCCTGGTGTGGCTGAGGAAAAAATAGAATGACTTCAGTCGACCCGCTGGAAGGAAGATCCTTGGGAAAAGCTCAGTCAACATGCGACTCATCGGCGCTCAGAGCCAAAGCTATAGAATCTGACCTGCAGCTGCTCGGTGAACTCCCCGACAAAACTCGTTTGATCTTCTACAGTATATTATTTAATGTCCATGTGAAATGTGCTAGCGCCGAAGACGAAGAGAACAAACAAGAAAACCTGATGAAAAGATGAGAAATTCCCGCTTGAAAAGGATGGGATCTATTGTAGTCCACTTCAATGGAAACGTGGAGATACTTTTACGTCAATTTCCATCCATTCCAATAAAGTTTTCATTTTTTGAACGCAAAAACGACGCAACAAAGTGGAAATGTAAAAAGCGATAAAAAAGAGAGCATGTATTCATAAGTAGTAAGAAAGAAAAGTAATGTACTTATGAATAAAAAAGAACACAATAACTTAATCTTGGCGATATTTGAACCTGGTACCTTCTGGCCAGCTATCCAACACCTTATCATCTCAGAAAGTTGGCCTATATATATATGTCTTCCTACGCCTTCTAAATGGTTTCTTTCGTCTCGTCAGGTACTTGAGAATAACGTTCAAACATTGCTTATACATATCTTATTCCTGACGTCTTCTGGTATATTTTTGTAAATAAAAATAGTTTTCATGGTTTCTGTTGTCATTTTAACCAAACACAACGATATAAATTTCACACTATGGCTTCATCTTTCGATCATCCTTGCAGTAACAAATGACGGAGAAAAAAACTGACTAGTAGCCACGATACATTGTGAATCACTCAAAAGAGATAAGAAGTAAACCACTCTAAAAAGATGACAAATCGCTATTTCAAGTTTGAATAATAAATAAAATTAAAAACATCGGAATTCCATCTAGAAAGATCACACTTTTCATCCAGAGTGGGATCGTTTCGTTGAAAACCACTCTTTTCGATTGAAAATTCCGCTCTAAAATAGTGGTTCCTGTTTCCACTCTTTTCATTTAGTGTGTAATGCTAGTTGCATAAATAACAGGATTAGGCACTGATATACTTCTATAGAAGATACAAATAGCTGCTTAAAGGCTAGAAATAAATTCAACACAAATACATATGATACGCATGATAAATCTAAAAAATGTATCCAAACACTTGTGAGCAGTATTACTACCATATTATAGATTTCTGCGCATTCATTTCCGCAATTGGACATACAATAACAAATCCGGTAAACAGTATTTTGGTTCCAATCAGTTTTCCGACATGAATGTCGGAACGCTTTTTTAATTTACCGCGTTGGCGTGCTATTGTTTTCTGGAGTCACCGTTTATGTTTTGACGGCGCTGTATTCTAGAATCAGATGTTTGGTCATGCTTACTACCGTCTGCGCACAGGAGGATTTACCTGATACGCATGTTCGTTTCTTCACTGCTGGATGCTAATGCATTAGTTGGTAATTTTGTTCACATTTTGGCATATTTTTCTGGCGTTTTTTTTTTCCTTATTAGCATTTAAAATCTTTAAAAATGAATGTCAGTTTATAGCATTATAGTGTACATAAAAATCCGGAATTTTCGACAATACGGTATGTCTCATGTCCCGAGGTTGCCGGAGTTTTAATTGTCGACCTTTATTGTAAAAACATGTCCCCCGTGCTCGATTCGCTAACAATGATCTCTATTACAAAAATCTGGGTTCGCGTTAAACTCTAAGAACTTATCAACGAACATTGAAGTTATTAGCCATAAACTTCAAAATTATTGTAGTGCATACAAAAGTTAAAAGAATTTATCCACAAAATATCTGAATTCGCATCATCTTTTGTAAAACAGTGTGAACGTTGCCTCGGCAATATCCAAAATTATTTCAATATTCACAAAATTGAAATTGCCGTCTATTGGATGAATGGAAATTAGAAAACATACGTATACATTGGAAACAAAGTTTAGAAATAGGATTTTTCGATTTCGTTAGAATCAGGAAAAGGTTTTTTTTTCAAAACATATAAAATAAGAAAACGAAATAGCTCTTATATAGAACGTACCGGAAATTGCTATTGAAAATTCCTTGCGAGTCTTATCTAGCGTTTCTGGTCCTGTCCCAGTTTTCAGGATTGCCTTCGTAAGTAGCTGCATAGCTGATGAAAGAAAAATAATCGTCTTTTCCTTCCTGGTCCAAGGAAGAATCTCTACACAGACATTTCCAAACGTACTTCTTATATATATAGTCATGATTAGTTTCCATGGTTACCCTCTTTTTTTTTTTTAGTCTCTTCCCCCATTGCTGTATATTGCCCTTTCAAAGAGTAAAATGAGAAAGAATGGCTGAATGTCCTTCCATTGTAGCTCGAATTCTTTCCTCTTGTTAGTTCAAGAGTTTAAAGAATAGCAAACAAAGGGTGACTTTCTGAAAAAATGTTTATAATCCAGAAAATGAGCGTAATATGCTCTATATACTTTTCTTTATCCCTAAATCATTTATTAAGACAATAATATGTTAGATACTTCAGTTGTATGATTTTGCACTAAACAGTCTTTGGCAAGAACCATATTATCATTTACTGCTTGAAATTGGCACGGAGAGTATACAAAGTTAATGAAAGCTTATGTAATGAATCCAGCGACCGTGGCTCAGCTGGTAGACCGTTCGTTGATTCAACAATCAGAAGATTTGGAGACGATTCCAGTGACTCTCCATGTTGATTGAGAATTTTAAGGAGATTTATTAAGATTATTTGTCGTTCTCCTATTTTAAAATATCTTATTTAATGCTTAAATTTGTATGTATTACATTTATGTTTATATAAGTAGAGACGTTGTGTAAATTTAATTATGAATCGACATCTTTATAACACCTCTAAAAATTATATCTGTGATCTACACGATCAGAAGAGTGCATCAGTAGTTTAAGATACAGATCAAAGAGAGGAGAAACATACCGTACAGCTTATACATAAATATATTACAGTAAAACATTCGGATCTTACAAATGAATCGTATAGTTTTTATATACGTCCAGTAGTACAATTTTGGGAGGAAATTGATAAACACTTTTTAAAATTACAAATAATTCAGTGAGATTAATTCTATGCTGTTTAATGGTTGAAAAGTGATTCTGAGTTATAAGTATATATCGCTATTACAGTATGTGAATTCGGTCTAGAAAACCCCTGATATGCCTGTTCGTGGTTAGGTACGCCCAGTGCTGACCTCACAGCCGTTACTCAGGTGGACGTAGTTCCACCAAACACGGACAGATGGCGTTGGGGTAGGCTCAGAGCCTATCGGGCTGTTACGTCAGTGGTTATTTATTATTATTATTATTATTATTATTATTATTATTATTATTATTATTATTATTATTATTATTATTATTATTATTATTATTATTATTATTATTATAGCTTTAACCAATATGTACCGGAAATTGTACAAAAGTGTGGGCACAAATTTTACAAAGATCCATGCATGAACAAGGAACTTAAAAGTTTGATAAATAAGAAAGCAAGGTATTTTGTTAAGTATATTTAAAAAAATGAGAAGAAGACTTGCGGGTAAATGGTAGCTATTTTAGGAGTATATTTTATAAGAAAAAAAGAACTGATGTGATCAATAATATCAACCATAATGGGACCTTATTAAATCAGAAGTCTTTATTTGTTGAAGTATTCAGGAAATATTTTGTAGATAGCTTTAATATCGAAAGAGACAATTTGATACTCGATTCTCAATGCAATGAGAACAGTAATGTTATAAGTATTCCTAACATTACAATTAATGTAGTTAGATCAGCCATCAGAAAATTAAAAAATCATATAACTATAGGAATTGAGTTTATACCAAATTATGTAGTAAAAGGATGTTCTCAATATTTGGTTATTTAATCTTTCACTTAGGCAAGGTATACACGTATATCCAATGAGTGGAAATCAACCTTTATTATTCCCGTCCACAAAGGTGGCGATTGTTCCTTATTATCAAACTATAGACCAATTACTATCTTAAACACCATGGCCATACTATTTTAATCTATCGTGTGTGAACATCTGCAGTTTAGTTTGAAACATATGTTCAAAGAAGAACAACATGGCTTCATTCCAGGGAAATCTGTGGCCACAAATCTTTGTCAGATTACAAATGAAATACAAGGTTTTATTACAAGAGGATCTCAATGTGATGTTATTTATATAGATCTGGCTAAAACATTTGATAGTGTTCATCATCTGGTTCTAATAAATAAACTTAGTAGGGTTGGATTATCACCCACATATCTAAAATGGTTCGAGAGTTTCCTATCTGGTATAGTGTTACGAATTAAAATAGGAAATACCATATCTAATGAAAGTACAATAAGTAACGGCATTCCCCAGAGATTACCTTTGGATTCACCTCTATTTAATATTTTTATGTATGATATTTGTGAAGCTGTAAAACACTCTGAACTGTTATTATATGCTGACGATCTAAAGCTTTATAGCGAGGTAAATAACTATAGTGACAACCAATTATTGCAAGATGATCTCAACAGTATAACTGCATGATGTACTAAGAATAAAATCGGGGTAAATACTCTCAAAAATAAATTCATTAGCTACACTAATACGACGCAATACTATGTAAGTAACTATAAAATAAACGAAGTGGAAATTCTGAAGGTATACACTATTTCAAGGATCTTGGTATTTATTTTAATTATAAACCTAAATTTAATAATAACATCACAAGAATCGCAGGTGAGGCTAGAAAGTTAATAGAATATATTTTTAACCAATGGTATGAATTAGCCAATATGGAGACGTATCTAACACTGTACAAAACTCTTGTAAGAGCAAAATTAGAATATGCGACGTCGGTGTGGAATGATGTGACTAAAAACAGCAATAACACAATTTGAATCTGTACAAAAGTATTTTATTAGACTCCTATGTTACAAAGTCAATTTGCCATACTATTTATACGACTACAACTACTGGTGCGACTTGCTCAAACTTGAAACTTTGGAGCAACGAAGAAAACACATAGACAAAAAGTTCCTAGCCAAGATTTTGGATAACACAACTCAAAGCTCTTATTTTATAGAAAAACTCAGTTTTGTTATACCCTTGTACAACACTCAAAAGCACAAGCTGGTAACAACATTTGACAAAGGCGCCGTACTTTTAAATCGAATAATTCGTCATTACAATGAATAGTAAATTACCTCCACACTTGTAATTATGTTCTGCATTTATACGATAATGGGTATTCAACGAGCATGTACTTGTATTAGATAATTTAATTTAACTATGTATTGTAGTTATGTAATCATTTTTTTTTTTTTTTTACAAACCTGACTTGAAAGTTGGTATCATATTATCTGTTATTTTGTATCCAGTTCTTTACTTACAACTGTAGTCAATATGTATCCTTATGTTGCAGTACTATATTGGTATTGTACTGTTCATAGCACTCTAATAAAGATATTATTATTATTATTATTACAATATGTGAATATGTTATTGGTCTGTAAAAGTTGGGTCTGACGTCATTTTAAAAACAATTCAACAAATCAATCTAATTTCTAGCCCAACATGTAAAAATGATTCAACTGACTCGAATGAAACTTTGAATAACTATAGAGGATATTACCGTTCAAGTTTCAGACATGTTAAATTAGTTGAAGTACTAGTAGTTATTGCGTCGTGATTGGAAAACCCAAAAGGAAGGAGACTATTGGGAAGACCGAGACGTGATGGGAGAACAATATTAACAGTAGACTTCGAAAGTTAGGTGTTTCGGGATAAGAACTGGCTTGATGTTGCCCAGGATAGAATCTTATGGCGAACGTTTGTTACTGCGGCGATAAACGTACAAGTTCGTAAGCCATAGAGTTGGTTAGTTATAGTAATAGCAGCAGTAGTAGTTGTTGTAGTAGTAACAGTAGCAGTAATGGTACTTGTAGCTTTAATAGTATAAGTGTAGATTAAACCAAAACTCTGGAGTGATACTTTTATTTTTAATACCTTAAAGCAATGGAGAGCAAAGTCACTCTAATGAGTATTAGATTACCTGTGCAATTACATTACCTGTTTACGGGGTATGATCATCACGACCGCCATCTTAAATCTCTCCTGATTTTTCAAATGTGAAAGACGTCACCTAATATATCGATCTGGGCTGGAATTTTACGGAATATACGTTAGTGAGATCAGTTATGCCATGAACGTTCCAGTAAGTTATTCTTTCCTGTGAGAGATAATGAAATTTGATATTAGAATGAAACGCTGGATTTAAAAGCTTTAACAAACATTGGTTTTGATAAAATTGCATTGTACTATAGTCAAGGTGTTATTGGCTGGGGTATGATTGGACATTTACCCTGGTTCCTCTCGAACGTTCTCTGGTACCTAATTTGTTTATTCTATTCCTAAAACTTTTCCCGCGTAACTGATTACAATTGAAGGGTCTATGTTGAAAAAAGATGAACAAGTTTTTGGAAAAAGGTTGGAGTTAAACTTATACAAATTATGTATGATACAAAATATTCATGTATTTGCACAGAGGCAGAATTAGGTCTAATATGTACGTAGTAAATGGTTAAATGGGAAATACGAAGAAAGCCAATAGAAGTTGTATCTAGGATAAATATCGTTATTCAATTGTTAGTTGTCTGTAATGTTCTTTGAGTTCTATGAAGAATGCTTTTTATGAGTCAAATATAGAACTATATTCGTTATAAGAGATTGATGAAAAGTATATTCGTATTATAATTCATGTTTTTGAATTCTCTGGAAGTAATGTTTCGTATTTGTGGTTTCAATTAATCAGTATTAAAGCTATATTTAAATATGAAGAATATCTTATTATATAAGTTCTTTAAGTTGATTGTTTCGAATGTACAACGCTTACTTGGTAGGACCTAAGATTTAGAAAATCGTGTGTATCAGTACTGACATGTATTTATTTGAGAATCAAACCTAATAAACAAGTGAACAACTCTGGTTTGTATTGATTATAGTGGTTCGTATTATATATTATAGTTAGATTCACTTATACCAGCTATACATAGTTTGAGTAAACGTTTTGAATATTAAAGTATATTGTACAACAGTGTAAAGATATTCTCATTGAAAACGTTAAAATTTGATCGAGAGTTTAAAATGCTATGCATATGCAGAACCACTTTATCACTTGCTTTGATACGCCTTCGTAAATTTGATTTTGAGCCCCACAATTGATATGCTACATAGATCTTAAACTTATAGAACTATTAGTACTATTTTAACTTTGCATTTGATCTTCGAAGACCATAGTGGCCGTAGTGACCATTTTGCCGTAGTGTAAATTCAAATTGCTTCTGAGCTTATTTTCACTACGTCTTTCAGAAGATCAATTCATTTTCCCTACCACTTTCAGTGATAAATAATACATTGTGTTCCGCTTAGGACTATAATAAAAAAAATTGTAACAATGAAACAAATTATTAGAATGGCGGTACGTTTGTACCACCGTGGAGAGTAACTCAGAAAGTTTTGTTGACAATGCATCGAGTGCCAGTTGCGTTTGCATAGTAGCCACAAAGCCGTTAAACTCATCGCTTGTCTGCCATTAGCCAGTCATCATGTGGACGCCGCAACATAAAGTGTTTTGCGTGTTATCGCTGGCAGAATTCAAGTCTGTGAAACTTGTTCAGAGAAGTTTTCGTGTACATTATGGTGTCGCAATATGCCTTGCCCCAACTTTCACCCGGAGCCATCCTCCAACAAGACGGAGCTCCATGCTATTTTTCTTCTGTCGTCAGAGACTTCCTCGATGATCAGTTCAATGGAAGATGGATTGGAAGAGGTTCAAAGTTCATAACATGGCCCACACGATCACCAGATCTTACTGGGTGTGACTTTTTCGTATGGGGATTTGTTAAGTACTAAGTTGATTCTGCTCCGGTTCAAGATCTAAATGACTTGCATGAAAGAATTGTGGTTGCAATAAGCAACGTCACTCCAAAGATTTTTGAGAACGTTTGGATTGAGACGGAATATCGTTTTGACATTTGCCGCGCAACTAACGGCGCACGCGTAGAAGTTCGTTAGTTTTCTTCATTTGTTATAGTCCTAAGCGGGACACCCTGTATACTGGCTGTAGTTGGTTAAGTCCTTCTTTCTAGCACAATAGCAATGCCATAATACTGAATTTGTTTTTATCTTTTCCGCTAAGGAAATCCATATACCATAACAACCTGGAGACATACTCCTGGAGATAATATTCAAGGTATAACTTTTATTTCAAAATATAAAAAGTACCGTCTCTTCATTTTCTTGTAGTATACTAAAGAAACTTTAGTGTTACTACCCTTTGAAGTAAATAATACATCATGAAAACAAACGCAGAAGTTACGTCAATGACATTTGTGTCTCTTTACTAAGACTCCTCCATATTAATCAATGCTAACACAATTACACGATGTTTCTTGCGAGCCTCCCTGGAATGCGAACTTTGGAAAGTGAAGTTCCTCCGCTAATGTAAACACAAGAGTTTCTCTGTCAGACGACGGCACTTTTTCTCCCCTGGCGCACCGACTACGGAATTGCTGTTGAAAGTGGACCAACATTGCACCGGATCTTGTCTGAGTCTCTAAGGCAACTTCGTTCCTTTCTATTCCTAACATTGATCATGCTCCAGAGAAATTCTGAAGGAAGAAGTTGACTCTGAGAATGAAATGTACTACTACTTTGAGACTTCGAGCTACAACCCCATCCATTGAAAGTTACTTCACATCCCAACCGTCACTGCTTTTTTCATGATGGTTTCACGATATTTAAGATGGTAAAAAGTACCTATTACCTTTTTTGTAAGTCTGTTTATATCAGAGCAAGAGACGGAGGTAGATATAGTCAAACGTATTTTAGGGGTTGGAAACGTATTTAAATAATTCATTAAATTATCGTTTGTGGTCCTCCTGACTGTTTCCTCTGTGACAAAAACTGATATAATTAAGTAGTTATTCTATTTTGAGCTGATGAAGGACCATTGGATGGACAAAATACATATTTCAGATTATGAGACTCAGCTAAACCATTGTGTTAAATTGTATTGAATTGTTGCTAATACCCTGAAGAAGTTTGTGAGCTTCTAAGAACGGGAACAACTTTTGGTAAAGTAGGCTCCAAACCACTCGATTTAATGGTATTCGTGCCGTAGGAAATGGGTGAGAAATTGCATTAAAGTCAGTGGACGAAACAAGATTGGTGTTATTTCCAAGACGTAATAATTGATTTTGTGTTCGATAATAATTGGAAACTTATACATTTAATTCATAAATCTTTCAACAAATGATAATGTAAGAATACTGACAAGGAAACCTTCCGTACAAAGGCGTTCAGGAAATTACGGTGGTCAACATGAAAAGAAAATTCAATATATTTTCCATTTAATTTTTGAAAGTTGAGATATTTTCTGGACTCTACTTGTTCTCCAAGTATCATAACCAATTCATCATTTACACTTCTCCTACCTCGCTTTTTGTCTGAAAAGCCTACGTCAAGTACTTTCCGAGTTATAAACTTCGTTAAAAACTGAATCATGTTGAAAATATAGATTCATTAGATACATTTATGATCTTATATCTCTAGAACGACTTTGAATTCAAGACTAAGATTTGGCACACTTAGATTTCCTGTGATGCGCTTTCATTTTAGCTTGGTTTGATTTCGGAAATCGACTGTCACCTACGGAAGGTTCCCTTGTGAGTAGCGAAGATTTCAAAATCATTCGTTCATTCTGTTTCTTCTTTTTTTAAAGAAAAGCAAAGCTTGACTAGCGAAAGCCTTCAATGTTTGCATTAATGTTGATATTTTTGTAGTGTGGTAACAAACATTTACTGGTCATATTGTGAAAAACAGAAAACGTTAATGAAAGTTATTCTGCTAACGCTGCTAATTATGTAAAGATCTCGACGACAAAGCGATCCAAAAAAGTTTGCTACATGAAGAAATTGAAAAGGATTGAAGTGATTTGATCTTCATTCGATATAATAACCCGGCATTCACCTTGTAGCTCTGTAAATAAATCCTCGATCGTGCTTGATCCTTGTCACACAGTAATTTCTAGATTGTGACAACTCGTCATGCCAGATAAGTTTATCACTCAATAATACACAAGTGATTGGCTAAATTAACTCTTCCATAGATGCTGGATAAGATTGTTATCATCAAATCATACACATGGGATTTGACGATAGTGATTGAATTTACTGTTCCTTAGCGACTCGCTAAGATTATCATCCAATCTTACAAGATAATTTGAAGAAAGTTACAAAATGTATTGTTCTATATTGACTGCATAAGATTAATATCTAACTCGATACAGGAGACTTGTACGTAGCGAGTGAACTCACTATGCTATAACAATTCGATAAACAATCTTCCAATCGTACATAATAGATTTTGATATAGTGACTACATTCGCTAAGCATTGATTTTATCTCAGGATTGGTCCCAGATAAGCATAAGTCATGCCTAAGTTCATCATAACATACCGATTGGATAATATTATTATCGAACTGTAAGCATGATTGAATTCTAAGAGTGATTGAATTCATTACCGTCCAACAAAGCAACTTGCTAGGTTTATCACCTAATACTATAGAAGTCATTTATAGGTATTGGAACGAGACGAAGATAAGACAAAATCAATTCAGTAAAAATGAAAAAAAAAATACATCTTGTAAAATAATGAAAACATGTCGTTTTAAATTTTCTTTGAACCCAATAAGAAGGTATGTATGAAACGATGAGGAGTGGTCTATTAAAAAAAAAAGAAACTCTTCTTTTTTTTATTTTGGCGCCCGAAGCAGTATAAAATACTGATTTATATATGTGTGAGGAGAAGCGTATAACTGAAGTTTGTAACTTTAAATCAGTACAAGCACTAAAATTGTGGTTCGTTATCGAGTTGGGCATCAGCAATAGAACTTGTTACGAAGTCATAGCCCTGAAAAGAGAGAGAGAGAGAGCAGGAGAAATCCATTCAAATGAAAAGCTGCTACGGGGCTCAACGCCGCCCCTCAAGTCCCCTACCACTTTCGTCTTTC
>JAGDQP010015940.1:27148-41580 GCA_022664845.1 Lepisma saccharinum | reverse complement strand
ACATGTGTTTAGTTCTTTTTTAAAAACTTTTTTTTTTCAACCCTGCCGCTGGGATCGTTCCCAGAACCTTCTAATTGCTAAACCAGCGAATTAAATTCATGCATAGATAGGTAAATGAATGAGCATGTTCTGCGCTAAGTAATAAAAAGTGATTCACAGTATTTAGATATATTCATTAAAAATAGCATTAAGGATTGCTCACCTTGATCATATAATCACTATCAGATACACCCTTCTTCGCCTTACTGGTATACAGATGACTGTTCAGTAAGCAACAGCCACTTTTGAGTAGAAAAATAAATATAAAAGAGTAACATCTACATTTCAGATCGTTTGCGTAGTTGAAAAAAATGAATTATTTTGGGACTTTAAACAAAAGAATAAACTGTTAAGAACAATACTGCAGGTTAAATGATCGTCGAGAGATATCGTATTTGCATTTTGAGAATTACTGGAATTTCATCTTTTTCGTTAAAAAAAATGTTAGAAGTAATCAAATACCCTTCTAAAAGTCGAGGTGTAAAAGAAAGAAACGGAATTTCCTCGAAATTGATTTTTTAGACATACTGTTTTCGTTCCTACTTTTCTTCGTTTTCACAATATAATCCTGCCATTTTTCCCCTGTCATATCTGATGGAGAACTTCTGGATTGTCGCAGGGGGACCTTTACGATTCTTAGTATCGCTTCTGGGTGATACTTTCAGCTTAGATCCTGGCCTGAGCCAAAGATGCATAAAAGCTATGCATAGCAATTCAATGCAGAAGCTAAATACATGACTCAAAGTTTTCGTATAAACGTGTAATTATCCGTTCTTCGTTAAATGCATGCCGTAACTGTTCCCTAAATAATCATTTGATGTTTGATTAACATATCATTGTACGTTCAAATAATTAGTATGCACATTTTTGCTTCGAAAATCTGTGTGGAATATGAGCAGTGACAGCCCTTCTACCGAGTGTCCGTGGGTTCACCCCCAGCGACCAACCATCCTGACAGGTTTTTCATTTTTTCTGTCACCAGGCAACTGCCGTGATGGCATCTTCAATGTAAGCCCTGCCACTTTCCCGCATCCGGATCTGAAGCGTAGATGGCTAAAATTCTAATAGTCCTTATAATATATACAGTGTTTGACGGAAAAGTTCCGGAACTGCTAAATATCTATTCGAATGCATTCTTTTAAAAACTTAGAGACAAGAAGTTGCAGGAAATCAACAGAGCTATCAGACGGGTGGGCCAATCAAAATGTGTGCGACCTTATGTGGACCCTACGGGGCACAACTTTGATTTAGGATCATTTAGCAAAGACTCTATATCGCTATATGATACATCGCTTGGCGCATTCCACCTACTTCCAAGTGTCACCCCAAATTTTCGAGAGAACCAAAAAAAAAATCTACAAACCGTGCAAAACTCCACTTACACCCTCCCAATTTTGACTTTACCCTCTCAAACTGAAAATCCTGGCTGAATCCCTGTACGTAATTCACATGCATCTCTTCGCCGTTAATGTGATATAGCTATAGACAATTAACACACATATCAGACAAAAAATAAGGTAATTTTAATTAACTTTTTCTAAAGTGTTATTTAGAGCAGATGAAAAGCTCCAATGTATCAAAGGGTAATTCTTTGCTTCATTTTAGCAATCATTAGCAAAATCGTTAATAGAAATTTCCTTAACCTCTTTCCGCTCCAGAGCCAAATCGTCAACGAGGCTAGTCTGTCATTGCAAATTCATGACCGATGGCAGTTTTTCCAGTCATTTTTAGAACAGAAAAAAAAAACATTCGTTAGAGGCAGTGGTGATCGGCAGTAACACATATTCCCAATGTCAAGGTAAAAATATATATCCGATTAAAAGCAGCGCATATCATGGTGAGCTCAGTCAGGGTTCCCACTCACCTGGAAATCCTGGAATAGTCAGGGAATTTCACTAAAAAATTTCTGAACCTGGAAAAGTCAGGGAATTTGATAGCTTATTGTTTGAAGTTCATTTAGCTACAGCAGGCATTTTGGAGGCTAATGTGCCAACCATGAAGCAATTTAAGAAAAGAATACAGTGAAATATTTTGATGTATCTTTATTTTCATGCAACTATGATCTTTATTTTCCCATGGAATTATGATATATATACAAAATGGGGTACCTGGAAATTTCGGAGTCAGGGAATTTGATATTGGCAAATGAGTGGGAACCCTGCTCAGTGCCTTGAAGTTTACACCATTAAACAATCCGCATTCGGCTAGAGGGAGAAATTTTGCATCTTCTAACCCTGAGGCAGACTAGTAGAAGGAAGACACTCAGTAAATAAGTTCTTATCGAAATAGAAAAAACAACTTAGTCTTTTTATGGGTAACAAGAACTCATCCAACTGACTGACTCACCTTCGGAAGTGAAATATTCTCAAACCTAAACAAAAACTAAAACTTAAACAATTCCGTTACACATTAATATAAAGAAAACGCCTTAATCTCATCTACTTGGTAATTCTGACTCCCGCAACATATAGACCCTGGGCGCCCTGAAATATGAGACAAAGACTGTCCACCAATATACATACACCCAGGAAGAAATATAAAAACGGATAGGGCTAAATTTGATTCGAAATGACCTACCGTTTAGGCAGTACATTGTCAATATTGATTTAAAAAAAAATGACTATTTACTAAACTTGGCACAAAAAGTGACAATACTCGAAACAAAAAGAATAGCTATTACGGAGAAGTAAATAATAAATGCTGTGGTTTACTACGCGCAGGCAAACGTAACAAGTGCGTAAAAAATTAACAAGACAACGAGAAAAACCCAAAGTAAAATTAAAACAAATTAATTATTTAGATAAAAACAAAAGCCAGACATTCTCAACAGAATCGGGGTGGAGGGGGGTCCCATTTGTAGATTGAAAGTTGGGGCCCACATATTTTAACTGGCGCACCCGTCCGATATCTCTGTTGATTTCCTGCAACTTTTCTCTTTCAAATTTTTCCCACGCTGGCCAGATGTGTTGGGAGAGGAGAGCCGAAGCTCTCAACTGTGATCGCCACTGTCTTTTATTCACAGCGTTTTCCCAATTGCATCACGATGTTGGGTGGGCACCGTTCCAGACCCTCTCGCTTTGGAAGAAATCCCTTGGCAGTGCCAGGAATCGAACCCGGGACCCCACAATCAGAAGACAACGACGATAACCATATATATATATATATATATATATATATATATATATATATATATATATGCTGGTAAAAGAGGTAGAAAAAAGTTACTTATAGAATACCAAAGACAGGCATACACGAACTGAACAAACAAAATAAAAAAGCGGCAACCTTTCTCAAAAGTGTTTTCACATAAGAGAAAAAATGAACAGCGCGGACAGGTACGAGACTTGTGCTAAGGAGACGCCATATATACTCATATATAACTGTTCCAAATGGCCAAAGTTGTGTATGTAAGAAATTTAGATGTGTATAATGAAGAGAAGCGAATTAGTCTTATTTTATACTCTTATTAAAAACGTACATTAGTCTACAGTTTAATATATTCTTTAACGCCATTTGTTTGGAAAATAGGCTTTTCTCCTCGTATCACTATCGTTTGTATCGGCAAGCAAAAGTGTATATATTTTTTCATTTATTATGGCAGTCAGCTTATTAAAAACTAAAACCCAGGGGGAGGGAACGAGTATTGTCGCTTGCGAAGCCATCCCGTTGCCCACGAACTCAACTTGAAATTGAAATTTATTGCATTGACCAATACATTGTCTATTGCCATATGGTGTAGGTGTACTGTAGAAAATGTCAAATTTTTATTACAGATATGAACCTATACAAATATTGATTTGGCTACTAAAACAAGATATATGTAATTGTATACATAAAACCTTACGTAATAAGAAAAATGCCTTTGAGAAAAGCACGTAGTATAGAGATACAGACTTCCTCTTAGAGTATTGTAGAAGTAAGGACAGCAAAGTGGTGAATAATCTTTCATTGGATTCTTATTAACATCCAAACGAGCTGATAAAGTTCTAAGAACGGGTCCTACAGCGTTTGGTGGTGAAATCCGAACAGTCCGTTAAATATATTGTCAAGGGACTTGGACTCGTGACTACTCACTCGCACCGGAAGCGAGCATACTAATCCGGATTAACTGTGTCGGATCGACAATCAATATAAATATAATATAGTAATGCTCGAATTTATCCCGAAATTCTCTCTACTTTATCAGCATGCGGCGCGATAGGAGCTTTAAGAAGTAAAACATGTTCAGGCAGTGACTTCCTCTTGTTTTCTGAGCTATAGGTTTGCGTTAGTGTCGAAATGACGGAATCCTAAATGGCCAAAAGACTGTTTGTAATATTTAAATTATGTTCTCTCGAGAGCTGGCTCCCGGTATTGTTTGGTATGTTTGTTTCTGGCTTCCTGTGATCGTCCGGCGTGTGAAGTTTGTGTTTGTATCAACGAATGGGTCTTAAAACACGATTTCGACATCCAGTCACTCATTATTGTCCTTGACAAAGCGTTCATTGTTTTTTTCACACCTGGTCAGTTTGCTGAAAAGCTAATAATACAATTCAGCAACTTATTGTTTGAATTTTCCCTCAGATGCTGGAGGTGATTATTTTTTTTGAGCAAGAATTGTTTATAATTTCTAGAAATATTTACTATTGAACTTATCTGTGAAGATGGATACTTGACGGAATAACATGGAAGTCACTTTAATAACTACGAGAACATGTGAAGTATCTTCAGTTTTGATGATGTTATCTCAGATTACGTAACATTTAAAATTACAGTATGGCAGATACATTTACATGTAATTGATGTTGCAAGGGACAAGTAAATAGAAAATACATTATTTCAGAAGAAATGAGAACGTAATTTTGAGACACGCGGTAACTTTGTACTCGTTATCACCAACTATTACGAAATACAAAACGCTCAGATCCTATTGCGACTTTGCGTTCGCATCACGCACTGTGGGTGATCATCTCTTGTACTGCAGGTAGTTTTGGATACAATAACCCTTCTTCTTTGAAATAACCTTGATCTTGTTCTCACAACTTGGGTTTTCGAATTTTGCCCAAGTTTTCAGGGTGCTTGGACTAGTGTGCAGTGCGACAAAACGGATGTAATACACCTAGTAGAACATCGCGGAGCTATTTTCATGACCATAGTTATACAGCGAATGACTGACTGATCACTGTAACCCGAAACAACTGGAACGTAACTACTCTGTCGTGAAACTTCTGTGTCAAAGGTTTATGTTGAGCCAAACATTAGTATATCGTTCAGGAACAGCGTTTTTTCGGTATTGCTTTTAAAAAAGAAGGTAGTGTTTTAATATGTAAAATAGATTTCTGACAGCTGATAATTTGTTATATTGGTGTTTTATAGCTAATTTACAGATTGGTAATGTGATGCCTGTGGGAACGATGCCCGAAGGAACGATAGTGTGTAATTTAGAAGAAAAGACTGGAGATAGAGGTCGACTGGCTAGAGCATCTGGTAATTACGCCACAGTGATAGCACATAACCCAGATTCCAAGAAGACTCGTGTAAAGCTTCCATCAGGGGCAAAGAAAGTTATGCCTTCAGCAAATAGAGCGATGGTTGGTAAGTATAAGTTTTTTCATGTTAGTTATTCGCGGTTCATTTGTGTGTAGGGCCCAGGACTTGATTTTTCTGTACTGTGCCTACTGTAATAAAATCCAGTTTCATTTCAAAGTGGAACAAAACTAAGGTAAATATGATAACAGTCTTCAGTGTATTTTAGAACATCACTATTGTTTATACCTTAATCTAGTGCTCTTCGTCGCCGGCATTCCAACGAATAATAAACAAATAACTAGAAAGTGACAGATAAGTAAGGTCATATAGTAAAAGCTTCAACTTAAAATTGTTCTGTTTATATTGTAGCGAATTTCTGTCTTCAACTGTTCGTGTTTCCAGGACATACATACGAACATGGGTGAATATGTGAACCTTAAGAAATGACTAAATTGAAAATGCCCGATAATGACCTAATATTGTTTAACAGAAATATATATCTTATACATAGTAATGCGAAATGGATAACTCTTCACGGAATCTAATTGGTATACCTATAATCAGATACATGCAAAGATAGCTAAATTTGGACGCAGTGTTTCCTGAGCAAACTTTCTAGGAACGGAGACCATGGTTAGTGCAGATTCTCCTTGTCCGTATTTTTTTCTGGACTTGAAATGATATAACACGCTTCCATGACTGAAGTTCAGTATTCATTACGAAATAGGCGCTGTTTGATTTTGGTCGTTATGTAGAAAGTTAAATTCAAGTCTTTTCTGCCTTGATATATTTTTCACGGCAGAATGTTAGGAAATAAAAGTGGCAGCCATCTTTGAAAGTTTTCAAACTAAATCCTGTTGCAGTCCACGGAAGTTAGAAAATCTGGCGATAGTGTATTAACTTATAGAATACGTTGGATTTTAATGTCTTGACTTCGAAGGTTGCAAAATAGTCGGTTGTTCTGTGACATGTAAATGCGTGTGCAGGTTTTCTTGTAGAAGCGCCCATAAACATATCAACATAACTTTTTTTTTTTACTACTACTACTGTCGACATATTCCAATCTTTTTTGCATTCTTAAATTATACATTCAAAAACACACTTTACATATAAAACTGTTTTGTGTTGAAGAATCTATCAGGTATATAGCGAAAGGCGCTTCCACAAATTTGACGGTTTTCCATGGACGACTACAATTAATATTGAAAGTACGTAATTGTAAGATCAATATCGAGGGTGAAAAATTGATACCTTCTATCTAATATTTTTGTTTCCTAAAGTTATATAATTATTGAAAGGAGAATCCAACAGCTTTTAGTGACGAAAAATTGTAGATACGAGGTATCAGTGTTTCACCCTCGATATACTTAAAAACTTTCTTTTAGGGTTTCCGACCGGGTTATCAATGTTCAGGTCACCAAAAGTGACCTTGTTTCAGATCTGGTTTGTATAACCGCAGAACTAAGTAAATAAGTGGATAAAATGCAAAGTAACTGAAAATAGTATAATAGCAATTATAATAAATATTATGATGATTCGCGTGCCTGAGAGCGCGTGCCACACATTCAAGATATAAACAAATTGTAAAATGTGTGTACTACGCTGTGCAAACAAATGTTTACTACAAGTCTCATAACGTAAACAAATAGTAAGCGACATAAGCCATCGTAAACATTAAGCAGACGACGACAGCAGTTCGACCGAGAACCGAAGATGAGTTGGAGTCGCAGCTAGATGGAGTTGGGACAGCAGGAGGAGGACCACTCCCTAAAGGATCCTATAAATATCCAGACATCTAGGCAACTAACATCACTCCTCGTCTGGGTGGTCGCCTCTCTCTAACCTTCCTGATTACGACTTGCAACGGAGTCGAAGCTCTCCTTCATACAGTTAGCAACGGGCTGGTGTCCCCCCCTAAACATAAACCTGTTCACGACTTGAAACTGAGTCGGAACACTATCCTGGCACACAGTTTGCAACGGAACTGGTGCAGGACTCTTCCTACTTCTCTGAGGCATAAACTCAAAAGGAGAAGGCCATAAGTTTTGTAAACTCACTTATAATCCCGGTTCGGGACAGCCTTTTTATTAACGTGATTCATACTGGTACATATTTTTTTTTAGTAAAACTGGTTCTGGGAGAAAACACAAACCCGTGTATCGTTTAGTTCTACCTATTAAGCACGTCAGAAATACACAGGAACATTACTTGTTGGATGCAACCAAGGATTTGGAAATAGTTCTTTTCTAAACATATATAAAAGTGCGCCGTGCCCAAGAAATGGGAAATTAAATATCAAAAGCCTTTATAAGGACCGATTTCTTCATAAACATTTTTTTTATTTATTTTGGCTTCAACAAGGACATTTTCTACGTCACGTATGTTTCATGATGGGTTTTTATGGTTACAGTAGAGGCTGAGTCATAAAATTTAGAGGTAATAGAAGCAAACTACGAGGTTTGGTAGTCTTACTGGAAATTTTGATAATTCTGGTAGCGAAAGTAATTCAACCGGAGACACGAATATAGCTTCAAATCCCTTATTTAGTCTGCCACATCTAACATTATTTTCGGGTAAGATAACCGAGAACCCAGATAGATTTTTCATATTCGAACATATAGAACGCTCCATAATTGGGATGACGCTAAAAAGAAACCGGTTTTGCCCATCTATCTTCAGGACGTAACTCTCAACATGGTTTTTCAATTAGTCACAAAATCTAATGACGGAACTCGCATAAACAACTGAAAGATAAATTTATATACTTTAGTTGACCAAAAATTCCACATTGCAAGGCCGAAATAAAGATCAATATGGTTCAACAGCACCAAGATGAGCCTATATATGCCTATTTTCGAAAATTAAGGGCCATTCGTCATAATTTACCTGAAGCAAGCTAGGAAGAAAAGGTACACTTTTTATCTCTAGGTTTACAAATAAATTTTCTAAAAAGCTTAACACTGAAAACCTACACATCGGTACGCGATTTATAGAATAAACTTCATTTTTTGGGAAAATAAACGACCTGCTAAAGAGAGAATTTGTGGAACGTTCGTTCACAAGCTCTGCAAGTATTGATAGAACAAGGTCAACAAAACACAACCCTCCCAAACCCTAACTTCTAATCTTCAAAATTTAACCCAAGCAAGCACCGAATCTACAACTTTCCAACAGTCAAAATTTAATTTCCAAAGCAGTGTACCTACCTTTTATCAAAATCCTAGATTCCCAAGCAGTGTACCTGCTTTTCATCAATATCCTAGTTTTCAACCGCAAAGCAACAAAAATCCTAATTCTCAAAATAACCAAAATCCAAATTATATGCTGCAACCAATGAACCAGTATATACGTAGAGGCCTCGAACAAGCTCCTATTACCCTAATCGACGTTACATCTCCTACTAAACCAATACAAAGATACGCAGACGACCTGTTACACTCTGACAAACCATCGAACTATGAAAAACTTTAACCTCAGCCTGTTCAAAAACAAACCGAACACCATGGAAATTGGCTGAATTATCCTTAATGGTTGTTAAAATTAACTCCAACCAGAATCCATACTACAAGAAGAACGGAAAGAACAGTAACAATAAGAAGAGGAGGAGGAGGAAGAAAAATGGAGGCTATAAGGAAGGACATAAATCAATAAAATAATAGTGACACAGTTACTGTATGTGCTGTCTGCTTCAAGCGTGGTCATTCTGCCCATATATGTTGGCACAAGGACAGGAAGGACCAAGATTCGGGAAACTAATTAGTGAGCCCAAGGACCAGCGGGCGCAGACCAACAAGAAGAAAGTCAAAAAGAAGACAAAAGGACCTGCCGCAGCCGAATCGAAACACAAGAAAAACAAGGTGAAAGTAAAACAAGACCCAAGGACCTGCCACCGCCCAGTTAAAAAAGGTGAAAGTCAACCATAAGATCCAAGGACCTGCCGCCAAGAAGACGACTGAGATTGTGAGCCAAGAACCTACCACTTCTGATTCACCGGGAGTGCAAGTAAAACAGAAAACGCAAGGACCTGTCGCTGCTGAGTCCACAGCAAATATTTATTCTAGTCAGATAGTAACTCCGGACAGAAGAGAAACAGTTTCGTATGACACGAAAGAAAATAAATCTCTTAATTCGAGTTAAGATAAATGATAATTCAATTCCGATAATAATTGATACGGCCTCTAGTATTTCCCTGGGTCTAAATTTCAACTACCGAAAAAAATGCAAGTTAATTCGTTTTGAAACGCACGTTAAAGGAATAGCTGGTAAATTGCTCAAACTAAGTTACATAGCATTGATAAAATTCAAGACTGGCAATACAATGTATTCTCATTACTTCAGAATCATTGAACATGGAGATTATAATCCAATCTGTGGGCAGGATATTTTAAAAAGACAGAAGACTGTATAACACTCATTTCTCGTCACATGTCAATATTGGTCCATGAATGGGGCTTTCTTGTGGCGTGACAGCAATGAAGAGCAAATGGTGAGCCGCTGGAGTTTGGTTTCCTCTGTTAAAACGTGAGGAACCTACTTACTGAGCTTCCAAGTCTTCCCAAGGTTGTGCAGCTGCAATCGAATAGTTTCCTCCGACACTCCAAACCCTTGTGCAAGTTCCTTGCACGTTTGATGTGGATCACAATCGATGTTCTCCTTCAACAGGACTTCGTCGATAGTGGATGGGCGCCCAGCTCAAGGCTTGTCCTGGAGGCTCTCATCTCCCGATGCAAATCGACTGAACCACTTTCGTGCTGTGCGTTGCTTACTCACTGATGCCTCTCCAAACGCAGAGCATATCTTTCGAGCAGCTTCTGCAGCATTGCTGCCCAATTTGAACTCATAAAGTAAACACGGCCGTAAAACATCCTTTGACACTGACATGTTCACTTCAGGGATTGTAGTTCCTACAGAACTGCTTTCGAAACGCCTCACAACTGCAATGACTGACGGTGTGATGAAAATGTCAACATCGAGACAGGGTTAACGACACCTGCCGTTTAAATTTCACTTTCGTCCCAGCGGCGCGGACTTTTTTGAATACCTGGTAGATGATTTGCATTCGAATCGACCGAAAGATTCTAAAGAAATTCACAAAACGTTGATCAAATTCACTTGCTTCTTCCACCGTACAATACAATCAACTCCGTGCTCCAAATTATAGACCATTGTTCTTCGTGCCTGCCACAATTCTTATGGTTTGTTAGAATACGAAGTCTTGTCTAAATTGCCGTTTGGCTATTATCGAATATATGTGTATTCATATTTTATGAAACATCTGCATTCCGATGAATAAATAATGTTAGCTTCGCATTATTGCTTACATAATAAGACTAAAATTAAAGCTAAAAACTTAATTGATCGCAAAATCCGTTAAATAACCAAAGGTCCATTTTGATCATTATGGAGTTAATACTGATAAACTAGTGATTTTACACTGGAAAAGTTGCAAATCTAGTATCAGTATGGTTGTTCCTTTTCTTTTATGCAGGAAGGCTACATTGTCACGAACTACAGTGGTTGTAAATACCACAATTCATCACAACTTAAGACTTGATATTTTCGTACTAGAAACAGTCTAGGAAAGAAAAATCAGCTGGTTCATGTATTCTGCATCTCCATAGCGTCATGTTACGCTACTGAAAGTGTTTCATATTGTTAGATTGTGTTGGGAGTACAGTCATATCACAAATATTAATTGGCTGTTGCACATCGAGCAAACTAAGCAGTGAGTTCACCGTGTGTTTAGTCATGTTCAGATATTAATAAATAAATCTTAAAAGGTATACAAAGATATACCTCTTCTTAGATTCTTCGAGATACACCTCTTCTTGGATTCTTCGTTGTCGAAAGTACAGTATTTGGTAACAATTTTGGTCAAGGTTGTCCAGATTTGTGCAATACAATGTTGTATCAGAAACACGGTGATGAATGTATATTCGACCTCCTGAATATAAGTAAAGCACAACAGAGGCTCTTACTTAGTGTAGTATGTTGAATCATTTATCGGTGATATAATTGTGGACTTTTGGTAGCTGAAATTGTATTTTATTTGCAGGAATTGTTGCAGGAGGTGGTAGAATTGACAAACCTGTTTTGAAAGCAGGAAGAGCGTACTTTAAATACAAAGCTAAACGCAATTGCTGGCCCAAAGTTCGTGGTGTGGCTATGAATCCAGTAGAGCATCCACATGGTGGTGGAAATCACCAACATATAGGAAAAGCATCTACTGTGAAACGTGGCACGAGTGCTGGTCGCAAGGTAAGGTTTCGTAATGATCGAACTAAGTGATTGAGCTTGTAAGTTTTGCCGAAATATTTAAGTTTAAATTTAGTGGTTGTATGTAATTAAGTAAAACGCGATATTAGTATATGGATCTGTGTTGCTTCTCAAATTCAGCTATGTGTAGGGGGAAGTTACAAATCGGGAATGTAAAGCTGTACTTGCTTCACTTCTCGTTATACGAGGAGAGTCCAGGTCGAATTTCGAAAATATACAAAATAACATGTTTATTTTTCAATGTTATCTTCCTCTGAGTTAATACACACTTGACATCCCATTTGGATGTCAGGCTCGTAATCCCAGTGTTATAGGAGTCATCCCGTGACAAAAAAAAAGTTCACAGCACACATGCTTTTATCGTCGTCAAATCGGTGTCCCTGTAACTCAGATTTCAAATGTCGAAACAGATAAATCACTTGGATCCAAGCCTGGTGAATGAGGAGGGTGGATGATCATTCTCAACTTCAGTTGCTCTGCAGTAGACCGTGGTGATATAAGTATGTGGTGGAGCATTGTCGTGCGACACTTTCACCAAGTAACTGTCATTAATTCCCCTTTTCTGGTGAACGGCTTGGCGCAGTTCCCTCAATTTCTGCATATGATGCATAATTGATTTGCAATGTTTCTGGGGGTGAAACGTCGCAAGCATCTTTGTAGTCTCAGAAATAGGCAACAGGTACCGCGTGTGGTTTGGAACTTTTGCTACTTTGGTGGTGGTGGCGGGGAGGTCCTTATGCTTTCATTGCATTTTATTCTGTTATGTTGCTGGGTCATGATGTCCCAAAAGTATCGTCACCTATTAAACTAGGATAAACAAAGTTCTTATTACCTCGCACTGATTTCAGATTTTCCTCGGAAATGTTAGATTACTTAGATTAGGTTAGAACGCTGACTCTTTTCGAAATGTAAGTTGATGAGCGAATGCTGTCAACTCCACGTATTTTGAACACGTCTGTAAATATCAGTACAGTATGAGACATGTTTCGATTGATTCTAATGCATTTTTGGCGATATTCTTTTATTAGGACTCTTTTGTCACATTATGGCGACACTGCTTATAAGAATTTTGTTCGTGTGATCGTATACGAGTGATTCATTCCGGTTTATCACTTTTTTCCCATGAGCCAGTATTTCCTCAGTCGACCCATTTTCACAACTAAAAAAGGTAAAGCTATTCCCTGAGCGATACGCACGCGCCGTGAACGGCGCATGGGGATGTGGAGGTAGCGCCCCACATTTTCTTGACCTACGGTACGAAGTGAAGTGGGGTGGTCAGTTCCACGCTCGATCGCCTTTACCTTCTCAAGGTGCCCAGGAATATCAAGGACACTCCGGTACTCAATTTGATAGGAGCCTGAGTGCACCTCAGAGCTCCAGGCATGGGAACACTGTGAGAAAAATCTCCAGTGTCCTTGCCGGGATTTGAACCCGATTAGTAGTCAGACGCGCTACCTACCGTCTGAGCCACGGCGACTCTAGGTCTCGTAAGATTTTATATCCCTAAGTTTGCAACACTGTGCAGCGGGATTTTAAAAGTTAGTACGTGCGTTTAAAATATAATTAGTTTATAGGGTATCTCCACAATACATGGCCGAAATGTTCGAGCCCAGAGTCGACGCCTAACAATGAGTGAAAATACCGTGTTACCAAGGTATCAGTGTTGTCAACCTGTTATAACGTAGAATGGCACTACGGCGTGCTATTAGGTATTTGGCTTCCCCTAGTGATGGATGATAAACAACATACTTAAGCCACACACCTTAAGTGTTGCAAACTATGAATAAGGCAAAAGGTTTTCGCGATCTTATACAAACTACTTAATTTTCTGGGTGTGTGCTTTACGCATGTTGTATCATGACTAGAAAATGCCAAATACCCAATAAGACGACGTAGTGCCTTGGCAATACTGACATCCCGGTGACTGTTTTCTCTCCTGATATCGCTAAATTTTGAGAGAACAAATTTAAGAGGGGGATTACCCACCCTCTTCCTAAAAGCGATTAAAAAAACTTAAAAATTGAAACGGAAAAATGGCTTCTCTGCGGAAGAAATTCATACGTGGAGTTCCAATAGAATTTAAGGAATTTAAACTTGTCAAACAAAGCAACTAGAAGCTGTAGACACAGTGTTCATAATTGCATAATAATAATATACATCATACATAAATTGTAAACATAGGTGCAATCAGAGACAATTGGAGGGTCCGGATTCCCTTTTAAAATTCCAGTTTCTGTTGTTTCCTTCATATTGAGTCTGAAACCTCTGTGGAAGAAGTGTCTGGGTACGTACCTACTTGCAACGATGTTGCGTATACAACTTAGCGGTCGTTGTTCGAAACATTAATATATATAAAGAAATAAATGGGAAACTTAGATTTAGTTAAACTATTTTCTCTTAACTTAACAACGCACTTTCGAATTATATACAGTCTTGTAATTGGTACAAAACACCTGTGCAGTTGCTATACTATGTATTTCCACTTTGAAAATAATAGATACACTACTAACTAGATTCCAACAGCGTAAAAGAATTGATTGGCGAGTTCACTAACCCTTCCTTTCTCTCTCTCTCTCTCTCTCTCTCTCTCTCTCTCTCTCTCTCTCTCT
>JAGDQP010015940.1:0-14869 GCA_022664845.1 Lepisma saccharinum | reverse complement strand
GAAGATATTAGCACAATTGAGAACCAAGAGAATGAATCAGTCAGTGATTGAGAGACATTTAGAGAAATCTGTTTTTGATAGAGAATGGAAGCAATAATTTTGCACCTTGCTTTAAGAGTATGAGGATGTGTTTTCAAATGACTACGTTAATAGAGCATAGAATTGAAGTAACAAATTACAGACCATCTTCGAGTCGTATTAGGCCACTGACAGAAGCGTAAAGTCATGAAGAATCTTTTATCAGAGATGGAAAGGAAAGGGTCAATAGTTACAAACTCAGTTGATTTACACGTCACTACTAGTCGTACTTTACCCGAAACTTTTCGTCTACCAGACTTGCAAAACATCCTGTCATCCATGGGGATAATTCCTCGATAGACATATACGAAGCAATCCACTCCACACGATTGGAGAAAGTATTCTGTATTTATAACACCATTTGGCAAGTACCAGTATAATGGGGCCTCAAACTCTCCATTCACACTTGCCAGATTGATGGAAAAGGTTCTAGGGGAAGCATATTTTACTACAGCTCTGTTTCTAGGATATTTTGATTCGCAATGAAACGACAAGGGAACATTATGAAACTCTAAAATACGTGTTAGACCGTTTCAGAGAAGCAAATCTATCAATAGTCTTCGAAGCTAATTTTGGAGGTCCAAGAATTTTAGTTCCTAGGCTTTAAGGCAGTGAATGGGAAGCACTCTTGTACGGAGAAGAGTGGCAGCTCAAATCGAAGACAAAAAGAAACTGATGGGTTTAATCGCCTTTTCAATTACATGAGACGCCATCCATAATATGGCCCAGATTACGCTCCCACTCACTAGATTACTAGGAAATGTCCCATTTCGATGGGATGAAGCTTACGAAAAAGCATTGATGACTCCGAAAAGCAATCGTTGGCAATCCAGTTTTGATGATGCCGAACTTGCGTCATGACTCATTTGTTCGTGAATTCGTCAGAATTTCGCTTTTTTGTATTGGCCTAGAAGGGGCAGGACGAGAAACTGCGCACAGTATACTTTGGGAGCAAGAATTTAAATGCAAGAGTCACGCGATGGTTCTACGAAACGAGAATTGTATGGGATTGGCATAGCACTTGTAAAAAAAAATTGCTACTTTCAGAGGACCACTAGCCATTGTATATGCGGACCACTAGCCATTGTTGTCATTAGTCTCAACTAAAGAAACTTCACCCTTGATTCAGCGATGGGTCCTGAGAATATCTAGGTTGAGAACTGTGTTTAAATTCGTAGCAGGGAAGAAGCTCTTTGTGAACCACTTAAGTAGGATGACCACCAATTACACAGAAAATGAAGAATGCATAGGTGACGAGTTAATGGAACTATATGTACCACTGGAAGTGCCCAAAGACAAAGGATACCTGAAGATAGAGAACGAGGATGGAAAACACATTGCAAGAGAGAAAAACGCAGATGTAAACAGCGCAGTTTTATGATGGATAAAATATTAAAAAGGAATGAGAAAATTGGCAAAGGAGAAAGTTCATGAGTTTAGTGTGATAGCTCAGAAGAAAAAAAAATGAATTGTTGCCAATGACAGGATGAGGGCCAAGAACGAGTTTGTGATATTTATGAAACATTACCAACATTGACAAGTTATTTGAGGCTCAATTACAGAATGAGTTTTTACTAAAGATTAGAAAATTGATTTCGAATGAGGGAGTTGAATAAACCAGAGATAGCGTTGTTTAATAGATATTTGGGGGATTTATTTAAATAAAAGTAACCTGTTAGAGTAATTCTAAGAAGTTTCTTCAGAAAAAAAAAACTGATTACCTGTTTCAAATGAGGCACTTGTTATAACACTTTGACTTCGGCACACACTTGGGTAAAGGGCACTTTAGAAAATGTGGAAGGTACTTTACCTGGGTTGTGATCCATGCGAACATCTTGAGTTACGTCAACAGTTGTGACCGAGACTTATGAGACGAGACCAAGAATTACCTATCGAGACAGCTTTTTTTCATTAATGTTGATAATATTGAATGCTTTTGTTGATGTTTCATACTAGGAGTCGTCTCGTGACAATTAGTCTCATTCTGATAAATGTTATTTAACATGTAGTTTTAAAATATGATTATAAGTCATGTAAGTAGTCAAGTTACCAATGCCAAACTATTGTCTGTTGTCGATAATGTAAAAGTGTTGGGAGATTGTTTCGGGGACAGATAAATATAGACATTCAATTTTTTCTCCAAATTTTCATCCCCATGCTTACTCCCTGCTCATAGTCTTTTACTTCTGTTAACAATCTCCCATTTACATCAGCCTCTGCTAGACATCCCGTAAAGCATACATCAAGAAGCCGAATTGTAATATAAAACTTTTTTACACCATTTACTTATAATTTTAAAAAAAATGAGAAGATCGTTGCAATATTAACCGGTACCTTAGAAAAGATGGAGAGAAGATATATTTCTACATATATTTAAACAAGCAAGTCGGAGCTTGGTCACTGAACACCTCAACTGTCTTCGTAGCTCTGGTAGTTTCTGATTTGAAAGTTGTCGACAGACAGATATGATTGTTTAAGGCTTCCCAGCACTTGTTGCTGAAGCCTAAATGTTGTATAAAGTTTCCCTTAGGAACTACTTAGTTTATAAAGAGGAAATTTTGCACAACCTATCACGTAAATATACCTATACATTCAATAAAAACTTTTTTATAAAAATCAAGTGAAGCGGAGCGAGCGTTAAATTTGGATTATCTATATGTCGTTGAAGTTTCGCCGAGACCTCTCGAACAGCGACTTTCGTAGTAGCCCTAGTAGTTCCTGAGTCGAAAGTTGTCGACAGACGGACATAAAGGGGATGATTGGCCTCCATATGCTTTCGACACAGTAGTTTTTTTTTTAACCTATTAAGCTTTGCTAGAATTGTTGGAATTACATTTTAATCTAAAAACACTGCTTATTTTAAATACCAATGTGCTTATTTCAGTGTATAAGATTCCTAATACGCTATTCGAAAGTAGCGCCTACCGGGAACACACTTCACTTTTTTCTTTTTGCTTTAATACATGGACGTGTAGCTGTAATCCATTTCTATGAATTGTTTTTTTTTAATCAGTCAAAAGCAGTATTGTAAATTAATTGATTCGTTTGGCTCAGGAGTTTTTTAAATGCTATTTTCAGTTTCTTTGTATATTATTTCCTTATCAAAGTTTCACAATAAGTAAATTTTTTGTCACGTATTGTACACTTAAAAATTTTGTTACCGTTTCAAGGAATTCTAAGGGTCGAATTCAGAGTCGCGTTTTGTAGAAAATTCGGTACTTCAAGTTACGTTTTCTGCCTGCTGCTTATTCATAATCCTTTCTCACGTTTGCGAATGGTTCCAGAATTTCAAGTTGATTCTCTTCAAGAAGCATTTCGTTAAGTGTTGATTTTTACAGTTTCATAGTCATTTCTTGAGACAGCGTTTGAAATGAACTATTTCATAGTGCAATTTTCTTTCTCTTGAGAAGTGAAAGTTGTTCTTGTATGGAATGAAAATTGCGTTTTGTGAAAGAGGAGGTCTACCTTGACTTGAGAGAGAATTTGATATGTATTTGTAGAGGGAAAGTGTAAAACATAACAAAATAATAATATTCATGGTTCTTTCAACAAAAGTGTCGAGGATGTTTGCAATAAAAGTGTTAAATCCATTGGAATATTGAAATGAAAAACAAATAAAAAGATTCAGTTTAAATTCAACAAAATCGTTGACAAGTGGGTATTTTTTTTATCCCAAGTCGGCATGTGGAATCGGTATAGTGTCGCATATAATAATATCAACATATTACATTTGAAATAACAGCATTTTCATAATTCCAAAATCACATACCTGCAACAAAGTGTGATTTGCTGCTGCAATTCCTATCCACAATATTGTTGTCCAGTAATACTGCAGTTTAGCTACTTGTACCATAGAGCACTGGAAACGACTCAAAATGCTATGCTTTATCTTCCTGTAAAAAGGAAACCTACTGAAAAGCGTGGGAAACAAAAACATGACCTAGTGGAAGTTAAGATGTGCTCATAAAGGGCACAGAACCCGTGTATAAGATGCGAAAGTAGTTAGTCCTTGTTTCCATAGAACGCAATTTTCTGGCCTAAATCAGAGGCTGTGAGTGAAGGTATATAACAGAAGGCCATTCAGAATGAACCCATGATTTTGCTGCAGTAACAGTGAATACTCACCAGAAAAACAATGGAAATCACGTTATTCCGCATAACTCCCGTGTCTATAATGAGGAGGGTTACTTAAACCATTCACCCCCCTAAAAAATAATTCAATTTTTCTGCCGGGGAATTTGTTCAGTTCCACACGTATGAAAACCATGCTTAAAACAAGAGTGGTTACTCGTTGAGTATTATAGATTAAAGTTGGAATAACATAGTTTTCATTGTTTGTGGTGATTTTCCTTTCTCTGTAATGAAAATCCCGTAATTTTTAATAGTATTGCGTTCTACAGAAACATGGACTAACTACTTTCGCGTCTTAAACATGGGTTTTGTGTTCTTTATGAGCACATCGAAAAGATGAAGACTATCTTCCACATTAGGTCACTTTTTGTTATTTCTTATGCTTTTTAGTAGGTTTCCTGACTTTAGGAACATAAAAAGTAGCATGCTCTATGCCACAAGTAGCTAAACTTCAATACTGCCTTGTTGTACTACTCGCACTTCACTTTAAACCTGAAGTTCCACCAATTCCTCCATTTTCACTTTTACTGTATATCAATAACGACGTGCGTCTTGACGATATTTCTTTATTATTTGCCCTTCAGTACGCCAAGGAAACTCGACATTTAGTCTGTTGCATTTCTATAGCAAAATACGTGTCATTCATAACACGAAGTGACAATCAGTATTCCTCCCCATGCCGCCATATTTGCCTATTGTGAACAACTCGAGTACATATTTATCGCAATAGTAATGACACATGCCTTTTCGTAACACCTGGATTATTGGATGTCGCTGTGTTTCTAGAAATGTCTTTGTCAGTTATTTGCAAGGGAATGAGTGGTACATACGATTCAGTACCTGGTGCAAGCTTGGAAAGCTAAAGTAATATTTATTGAAAAGAGGTTAAAACTTTGTGTTCCATATGTTTCACAGCTTTAAATGATGTAGTGAAGTGCTCGTAGTTCATAAGTACTGTGGAGGAAAGGTTGCAGCCAGCTGCATTCTTAATGGGATTGAAAGTGCAAATAAAGGAAATAATGAAACTTCTAAGTTGACATGCTTCATAGGGGTCGTCGGATCGATCGCTGCTCATGCCACGTGGGCTTTGTGGTGGACAAACACCATGTGCGTGGGTTTTCTCAGGGTTCTTCAGTTTCCTGCGCTTTCTTCATTTCACCAATTCATCCCATCATCATCCATACGGCCTGAGCCATAGCTGCCTAGAGACCTTAAAATAACTTCAGTTCAATGTACATGTTTCATAGGTTTGAATGATGTAACAGGTTGGTAGTAGTAAAGAAACACCGTATTCAGAGGCATTGTAATAAGAAATCGCACATGGACGCAGTAAAACTGGGATAGTTATTATCCACAGGTTTGCACGTTGATGTGAAGTGTAGATACTACAGAATACATGAATTGCGCTTTGTCATGAGGATCATAAATAAAAATGAGGAAGGACAGTGTTTAAAATTCAAATGTCTTCTGTTTATTCTGTGCGAAACTAAACCCAATCTGCACGAAAACGTATATTTGTTTACATGCTACAAATGCTATCCTTGTACCTCAATTGAAAATAAAACCAAATATCACCACCTTTTGAATCAATGCCATTTTATATGAACAAACTACATTTTCATTGACGTATGAAGCCAAATATTACATGGAAATCGTAATGTTGCTCACTTGGCTACTATGTGTTTCTTGAGACTACGTTTCAACAAGACATGGATTACCCACTAACTCAAAATCCATTTCGGAAACGACGTACTTGAAAAGTGACTATGAATAAGGCATTTCGTAAGTACAAAATTTCATGTCAAAATGCTCTTACTTAAATGCCATTTGAAGACGTTCTCAGAACATGACTGAATTCGACCGTAACGGAAGTTCCGTGGAATTTATAGTATTTCACGTTGTTTCACTGTAATGGAGGAAAACTCAGTCATTTCGTTTATCTGGAAATTTTTCGTTTTCAGTTCTGCATATGCGCAGAATGGAAAAGCAGTCTCTTATCGTAGCTCTGCATGCAATGTTGATCAAGAGTTCCCTGCCGACAATTTCTCAGTTCTTATTTTGGTGGAAATGGGAAATATTTTAAGTGAATGGGAATTCCGAACCCTAGTTTAGAACTACGGTAGGCCTACATAAATTATTAAAATGTAGCGTAAGTCATGGGATCAACTTAGTTATATCTTTGGAATTCAGCCGATTTAATCCAAGCCCGTCATCAATCAACATCTTTTGAAGGTCCTAATAGTTAAGGGATCAGTTGCTTGATCTGATGAATGAGAAATGTACACATTTCTCGGCTTCTGATCCATAATAGCATTCAATGTCATATGGATATCCAGGGGATGTCCCACCGGGATATTTAGGACGTGCATGCGACATCCCACGATATCCACAGGACGTCCTATACGTGTTGATAAGATGGCCGAATGTCCGCTTCATGGATACCCCATGGGACGTCCCGCGGGACCTCCATAGAATGTCCGTGAAACGATATGTGGCCATCGCGATGGGACGTCCGGTGGATATTATGGGATGTCGCATGGATATAACAAATCACTCAGCTGGACGGTGGGGTCAGCCTTTGTTCTTCCTTTTATTACTTAACTAAGATGTCAAGGTCCTTTATGGTGCTTGGATGTTTTGGATCTGAGTGACGGGATTTCACCGTCTCCGTGTTAGTCATTTTCAGGAGTCATGGTTGGCTGTTCTTGAATTGAACAACTATGGCTCCTGAAAATGACTAATACAGTGACGGTGAAAGCTCGTCACTCAGACCCGGGGCATCCCAGCACCATAAAGGACTTTTACATCTTCGGTAAGTAATAAAAGGAAGGAAAAAGACTGCGCCAAACTCATCTCAGTCTCGTCTACAATAACATCATCCTCTATCCATCCACAAGAAGGCATCATTAATTGCAGGAAGTAATCCTGCAATGAGTTTCGACGTAGCATTTTATTAACCGTTTTCAGAACACAGAAAAAAATATTTGTAGGAAAGCTGACCTCAGCGTACCATCTTCTCGGACGTTACATCCGTGGAGTGGTATACTTTCCAACCCTTTACTCATGAAAAGGCAGCACTTGATAACAATCGAAGAATTGCGTAATATACCAAAAGGTTCAGATGGTAAGCTACTGCGAAACAATGCAGAAACTAGTTGCGGGTTCAAAGTTCGTCGTGATTGATAACCCACGGAATGCAGTGATAACTCACGGAACTGAAAAAAATATTTAAAAAAAAACGCTATACACAGCACTTTACTACTCTCGGTCCGGCATATTGGGTGACGCCCAGCATTGCATCACCATATATATAAGCGGACCGGGAGTATAGTGATGTGCTGTATATAGCGGCTTTTTATATTTTTTAGTTTTAAGTGTCGACATAATTTTTAGTTTGAGGGCAGTTCCCCAACATCCTCTAAAAGAATGAAAAAATTACCTTGTGTCCTTCGGTATGGTAAACTCCTCGATGTGGACCTGTATATTGATTCTTGGTGTATTCCCATGCAGTCAGTGTTCTAGTTGATTGGTTCTGGGAGATACACCCTGCCAGACGCACTGCCAGTTTATTAATTAAAAGCAGAACAGGTCTGGCAGCATGAGAGGCCCCACAACAACTTCAGCTCCAAGTAGTTCTCGAAAAGCGATTGTGGATTGTACAAAATTAAAATAAAAGTTTTTTATTGTTGTTTTAATTTTTAATTTATCAGTTCTAGAACAAAACTGACACAAATCAATTACGTATTGAAAAAAAAACTAATAAAGAAAGTCTCAGTGATGAAATTTTTACCACTTGTTACTACACAATTATCGCCTTTTTTATGCAAATTTGGAAGTTTTTTAAT
The DNA here is from genome assembly GCA_022664845.1 of Lepisma saccharinum. NCBI lineage: Eukaryota > Metazoa > Arthropoda > Insecta > Zygentoma > Lepismatidae > Lepisma > Lepisma saccharinum. The sequence continues at coordinate 6,815 of JAGDQP010015940.1, read as the reverse complement.
GTGTCCCTTTTGAGATATTTGATGTTGAAAATACCGGATTTTAGAAGAATTGCAATGTTTTCGAACCGACAAAAAATAAAGGATATCGTTCTCAGATTTGAAACTATTATCGGAAGTTCCCACATAGCACAAACACGTATAATATATGTATAATAGAGATATGATTTAGACGTTCCATACATCTAATAGATATGAAAAATTAAGCTAGAATACATATACTAAACGTATATTCAAGGTTTATATGTCCTACCCTTATACGTATGCCACATGTATAATACATGTCTAGTTAGATATTTGGCAGACATCCATGAATTGATTTAGACGTTCTATATATCTAATAGATATGAAAAATTAAGCTAGAATACATATAATAGACGTATACTACAGGTTTATATGTCCTACCTTTATACGTATGCCACATGTATAAGACATGTATACTTAGATATTTGTCATACAATTGGTAGACATTCGTTAGTGCGTGTAGCGCGGCATTCCTCTTAATTTTTGCCAATGTTTTTCGAACTTTTGAATACACACTTAATAGTCTTTTAGTATACTAAAAATTCACACTCGAGTAGTCTGTGCGTACGCATCATCATCACTTACTATATATGATAAACTATAGTAAATGATGAGGATGCGTACGCACAGACTACTCGAGTGTGAATTTTTAGTATACTAAAATATTGTCAAGTGAGTATTTAAAAGTTTGAAAAACAAGGGCAAAAATTAAGAGGAATGCCACGCTACACGCACTAACAAATGTCTACCAATTGTATGACAACTGCTTATGTCCGCCATCCCACCTGAGGTTTTCAGTGCTTTTCTCTGTCTCATGAGGCGAATACCACGCTAGTACCGCTCTGACTTCTGCATCGCCTCATAATTCTTCTTGGAAGTGTGCTCTCCAACGGCCGTAATTCCTCCGACAAGTTCATAAGGACAATAACAAGTAAGTACAATAATGCACATAATATGCGTGCAGTTTGAAAAATGTATTTTACACAAAATCCTGGATGTTGATTATAATACAGTGAGCGTTACTATTTACCTAATGGGGTGGCACTAGATATATACAACTAAAAACTGCAGTTAATTTATTTTACATTAACAACAAAATAATCACACCACATTTCTTGAATACTTCATTAACTTTCCATATATTCTTCAACTATGCTTGCAATGTTCCTCCTAATATAAACAAAGTATATTATAGGCAGAATAATCGTTCTACATATTTTCAATATCAACTTTCCTCGCTATCTTGGGAGAAACAAGCAGAAGAGTGAAAAGATATATCAGATGGATCGTGAAACATGCCCTTAACCACATAGTCCCTAACACACCATATTCTCAAAGAACTATAACGGATAAGTGGTCATATCGTAATTAATATAAAAGTCCTATAATTAAACTTTGATTAAACACTTTATTATTTTCAAGCACGTACATTTTTTGTCTTAAAACAGCCATAAACTTGATCATTGATTGAAAAATATATTTAGAAAGATGCATAAATTGAGTTCTTCAAGATGTGTAAACCACAAACGTAATTACACATAGTTATAAAGTTATAATGAATATGGATTGCATTTCGTTGAGTGTCAGAAAAATGGAAAATCCTGGGAAATCTTTTAATACTGGTGATAATACTTTCTTAGTTAATTCTGCACATGATGATGTTCCTTGTTCTAAACAGCAAATCTTTGCTCTCTGAAGATCTCATTTGCTTTTGCCCTCTTCCCTTTGCCTGGCGAAACTTTTTTTTTTTTTTTTTGCTTCAAATTCTTTTCAATCTACTTATAATCTACTTGACACAACACCTGAAATACAGAGGATTTGTAATGTTGAAAATGTTTATAATAACTGTACAGTACATATTGACCACGAATTTCAATACGGAATGTAAAAAACACATAAGTTTAAAGTATTCATACACTATATCATCTTCATACTCCAGCGAACAGTGAAAATGCAGTACGTCGGAAAAAGAAATGCAGCGCAGTTTCAAAGAAATATGCAGCTGTCCTGACTTTCCCATGGCTTTCCCCAGGTTCACAAAACGAGTATCGAGATGGTAAGTCAAGTGAGACCCTGGCTGTTCCTTTCCCATCCCTTTACTGGAAGAGTGATTCCTCCGAGTCAAGGGCTTAGGTCATACTTGCTGCTGTAGCTCACAGAAAAGAGTTTGAAACCATATAAATAGGGCATTTTGCTAAGAAAGAAACAACGCAGCCTCGAATTAACATTTATCAATAAAAAAAATAGTTAAGGTACAATAAAGTATTTTCATAGACATTTTGCTTGACGGTAACAAATAGAACATACTTAGTTAGCAAGTATACAAGTTTTAAATGATATGCCATTTTCATTTACCTCACACAATGTGATACAGATGATAAACTTTAAAATATCGCGTTTAAGATTGTGGTATTCTGAGAATTAATATTCTTGATTTGATAATAAATCTGGTTTAGGTATCCATAACACGCCGTTTAGTATATTTCAACTTACGACTGAAATTCACATTAAGACAAGAAATAAAAATCCGATTAAATTTTAGAAGCTCTGTCTTGAAATAAGGAAGGAGGATTTATTACTTCTCCTTACTTTTGCCTCTTCATATGCTTTCAAGGTGCATTTTTTAAATATCTAAGGTCACTTGTACGAAGAAACAGAAATAATCGGACTGCTACTGACACAGAAGTTTTTTTTTTTTTTAATTTTTTTATTACATTTTCGGGGAAGACTATTTTAATATTTAAAACATTGGTAAACTTTGTTTTGTATGAGCCATTTTTAGCACCTTTCGACTTCGCCCCTCACAATTAAATGAATGCAATGCGAGTTAAAATTCACAAACATCCTTGACCTAGGTAGGATTCCAAGTTCCAACCCGCGACTTTGGAGACACTCAGACCACACGACTAACTTTGTCGTCAATTTTAATTTGTTGTGCCACTTGTAAATTGAAATTGAATTTAAATTAGTGTTAACTCATTTAATGTAGGAATTCTAATACGTTAAGTAACTTCTAAAGCTATGCTCTAAGCCAATTTTTAGTAATTCTAAATTACTTTTATTTAACTTTAGTAGGCACAACAGGTAACTATGACGTAAGTCCTCCCCAATCTGACGGATGACGTCCCTCGGGGAGCACTCTTTGGGGCCAAAGGTGGAGAAAATAGTGGTCAGGACCTTTATCTAGGTATCATACCGGGCGGGAAGGTGAACCAACGTTTGCCATTGACTCCTATCAAATGGAGATAATGTTCTAAGGAATTAACCAACAGTAACATGCATTCCAAAGCTGTACGTTCAATCTGTCCCTCGTAAATATTTCTGAAGTGGTTGGATCGTCATAGGAATGACGTTCCTCGGAGAGTTCTCTGCCAGGGTGAGGGATGGGAAAGATAGCTGTCAGATCCTTGTCCACCCTACTTTTGCCTGGTGTAACTCTGGAAAAACTTGAGGTAGCAACTAGATCATGGGCTGGGTTTCTATATTGAAATATGTTTTAATTTATATTGTGAATTACGACTTTTAGTATTGTAAACAAATGCTTTCGACTAATACTACACAGTTTTTTGATTCGCTGTTTCTAACTAACTTTATTGTGAGAATAGGAAAGAGTGATTGTTGTTGAATTTTATAATTTGAAACATTCTAAGTGAATTTAATTTAATTCAGTTATATAAGGGCATTGTTGTTATTGAATTATGTTTTAACGAATTTAGAAGTAGGATTGTTATGTGTTCTGAAGATATAACGAAACAAGCTGTGCTGGGAATGTTTTACTTTTCTATTTAGAGGATTGTGATGGAAATAACCTTTACTGTATAAAGACGAATTTACGGAGGCAAGATTCACTGGATATACAGATGAGATAATTTAGCTTAAATTTCATATATGCAGGTAGTATGTCTTTGTTATGTTATAGGAGATAGCGATGACGATGGAAGTATCCATTCTTTGGATTTATGTAAAAACTACTTGAATGTAACCGACTTGTGTTCAAATACATGGAAATACAGGTTCATATCAATTCTTGAATTCTTCATGCAAATTATGTTAGCCTTAGTGGAGATCAATACTTTTACTCAAGCATAGATTTGGGCCACTTCAGACTATTAATACTATTAAACTAAGTTAATGCTATTAAACTAAGTAATTGTGGTAATCACATTTTATAAACATCTATGGCTTATGTAGCTCGCAAGTTCATCGCCGCAGTAACAAACGTTCTCAAATGGATTTTATCGTAGGCAATACCAAGTCAGTTTTCATCATGAACACCTACTTTGCGAAGATCTCTTCTAATATTGTCCTCCCAACGACGTCTCGGTCTTCCCAATGGCCTCCTTCCATACGGCCTTTCAACCAGGATAGAATATAATCTTCGGTTTTCCCCCATCCGAACTACATGGCCTGCCCACCTTAGTCGTCGCGATTTCATTGTTTTTACAACATCTGGTGAATCGTACAGTCCGTGCCGTTCTTCATTATACAGTCTCCTCCACTCTCCAGTCACCTCGTTGCGTTTCGGCCCGTATATCTTTCTCAAAACCTTATTTTCAAATACACATAATTTATGTTCATCTGCTAGGGTCGTACTCCAATTTTCGCAGCCGTAAAGTATTACCGGCAGAATAATCGTTCTGTATATATTTAATTTCAATTTCCTTGATATAAATCGCGATGTTAGACGTTTTTGGACTGAATAGAAACATGTGTTGCCCGATACTAAGGGACTTCTTATTTCTTTCGTGACCTCATTTTTGCCTGTTACGTATGTTCCCAAGTATTTAAATTTGTATACTTTCTCTATGTCACATATGTAAAATATATAACCAGGGATTTATTTTGGAGGAGATGTGGAATTCCCTCCTCGACCTAGAACTTCGCTTCGCTGTGTCTAACACTAGAGCTAATGAACTACAGCACATTAAATATGAAATAAAATTATACGATTTCGAATTTACGGTTAATTTTTCATTCGTTGCTCCAAACACGGAGTGACTTAACTCAAAAAATACATTATTTCATAACCTCTATTTATGTCAAACTGCCCTTGCTCGTTTTTTAAAGTTTGGGTTTATGGTGTAGTTTATATGTATCTGTAATGGACGTAGGCCTATTCAATTTGTTACTCCGCGAGCATCTAGACCACTCGAGGATACATATTTTGGACGTGAGTCTATAAAAATGCAGTTTTTAAGTTCATTACTTTATTTGGAGCGACGATTTGACACGTTCAGCATAGGTGTTATTTGCATAGATGTAGTGGGACCAGGGCGTCACCCCGGTACTTTCTTTAGAGGTCAGTGGAAACCCTGTATTTTTGTCTTAATTTCTATGTATTTTTGCACATATTTTATTTTACGTAGAAAGTATCTATTATGTAATTTTCTGCTGTGTGACAGACTAAATCGGCAGGTCTGGATTTATTTAAGGCTTTTTGGCATCTTTGGCTCAGACCGGAGAGACGTCTGGAGTTTTACACTATAGGGGTACTTCGTGCCATTGTCTAATTAAAAGCCACAACAATTTAAGGAGTTTCGACAGATTCTTAGTAAAAATAATATTTTTTTCTCGGGGGTTCTCCCGTTTCCTCCTATACTTTCTTCATTGTTTCCTCTCACTTTCTTCATCTCTCTCTCTTTATACTCATATTGTAACGAATTATTTGTGAATCAAGCGTCCCCCTATACCACTGGTTGTCACTAAAAAAGGTAGGAGTAGGGGAAAATGCCCCAGTTATGTCAATATTATTTGTATAAATATAACCTATACAACCCCCCCCCCCCCCCCCCGCATCTTGTTCCTGACGGAGTCGCTGCTCATAAGTCAAGAAGTGATACAAATCAAAAGCGGGTAACATAGAGTAATGACAAGCGTGAAAAACATGATTTAGAACTTAAAATTTGGTCTATATTGGATTAGACAATAGGCTATCGAACTGTCTGCTCTGATAATATATAATTTAAATTTCTTTGCTCTGCAGCCAGTTACGAAATGTACTGTAATATTTACGAAAGGTTGCTTCAACTAATTAATTTTTTGAGCAGTTTTTCAATAAATTGCTACATTATGAAGAGAAAATTGATTAGGTCTACTACATTAAAGGTCATACATCAACCCAGTTAACATATTACTAAGTTCCTAGTTTCTTAGTTATTACACGAAAGACAGTCTAAATAAACTACTCCCTTACCATTAATATTGCTTCCAACCTTATTAAAAAAAAACTTGAGTTAAAAAGAGAAAGTCGTTATAATTTGGTAAATTACAGACAGCGTTTATAAATTTTAAACCGAAATAAAATCACGACGTTCCACAACAAATTAGTTGTTTAAATATCAAATGTTGGAAGTGGTTGATAGATCTAAAACTTTTATTCTCCTACACAAATGTTGTTTGTTCTAGTAATACAGTCAGTTAACTATTTCAATAGATTTTGAAAGAAATAAGCTACTCACTCACCATTGCTTTCATTCTTTCTCTCTTCATTTTTCCAATCGGAAATTATTTGTTCATTGTGCTTGCTGGTAGTCTTTCTTCCAAATCATCAAATAACTTAATCTCGTGCCCTGGAGAATGGTGCCATTTTTTTTACATAGTTTCGAGCGCTTCAAAAGCCCGTTTCGTGTCATATTTCAGCGAGGCAACCACAAGAAAGTTCTTCACGTGACTGAAACATCACAAATCAAAATTTATTAGCTCATCTCATAGGTAAAATTAATAAATCTGTCAAAAGTAAGCAAACATTATATATAATAAATAAATCACAGCCATATTCAATCCACTAGTGGATG
>JAGDQP010015939.1:16378-34439 GCA_022664845.1 Lepisma saccharinum | reverse complement strand
ATGGTCAAAATTACGATGGCTGTTATTGCAATTATACTAGCAACAATATATATAGACATATTCTGAAAGGAAACAATGAGTTATTTAAGATTTCCGTGTTTCTTTAAACGATAATATATAATACACAATGTAGCTGATAATCTGACAAATAATATAAAAATTATAGTAACTACTATGATTATAGTCCAAGAAAGGGAGGAATGCAGTTATAAGTCTGAAAACTTGTTTGGTAGTTTATTTTTCTCGTTGTCTAATAATGTTTGTAAATTGCCTATCGATTGCTGCAGGTTTTGGAAATTTAAGGTAAAGTTTAATGATAAAGTTTCTGTTAGAGTTATATATTCCATTGTCAGTTCAATTGTTCGTCTGGTAGGTAAATTTAAGTTGTTCGTGATGATGCGTTCAAATTGGCTGTATGGAATATAGTAATTACTTGAATTCGCAGGCTGTTCAAGAAGTATTCTATTGTGTGCTTTTAAAATATAAACTTGTTTTCTATCGCCAAATGAATGTCTGTTGCTGTGTAAGTAAAAATCTCTTCTTGAGAAGAAAGTTGTGGTTTAATTTGGCAGTTGTTTGTAGAATTTTGGAAAATTAAATCATATAGGCAATCTGTTTTCTGTGACTTGGCCTGGTCCTCTATTTTGCATATAGACAATAGTTTATGTTTCTTACAAAGCGACATATCTATTTCAAATACTGCCGTTTCAGATTTTATTACGAAATCTGGTAATACCATTTTGAGGTGGGCTGTATTTGTTAAGAAGCCATTGTTAAAAATTTTATAGACTAAATGGTAACCTGACTTTTTGATATTGGGTATTTCCAGAATAATATCAATATTAGCGACTACTGGGTCAAAGGCTAGTAAGAAACTCTTGGAACTTTGGTAGAATATTCCAGGGTCCTCTCCGATTAAAGAATTACGTAAAATTGGATGGTTTTTAATTATTTCTGCTGCCAGTGAAGGTTTGATTAAAACGCCATTGACTGTGTTTTGTAATAAACTTTGCAAAATACTGTCGAAATGATTTTCGGAAGTTGAAAATTCTGCAGAGTGATTAGAAAACGTTCATTCGTGTTTGTTGTACAGAGACGTTGAAGGATTTCGCTATGCACTTGCGATATTGCCTTTTCTACTGCAACTGTAATATTTTCGACTATGTGGGTTAGTTGATATTGGCTTTGTTTGATTGATTGTATTTTATCATTCAAATAATTATTTTGCTGTCGTAATTGATTGACGGCATTTTTAAGTTTATGCGTTTCCACTTAAGACAAAGTTAGCTAACCCACTTAAAATTGATAATAGCATTCGTTTATGTCGTTTTACACATCCTATTTTAAAATCGCATGGTATCGTTTGAGAAATTTTGTCAACGAATTGTCTCTCTCGTTGGTCCATAATTTCTATTAGTTTCTCCTATCCAGTACAGCTATCATTTTGGAGGTGGGCTGCCGAGAAGTCTATGTGAAGACGAAATGGAATAAATTCTTCATTTTCGTAATTGATAATGGCTTCAATTTTTCCCATTGATATTCTGTATTGTTTGATGATTATTTCTGCTTTGCTATCAAGGAAGTATAGTAAACTGCCTAGTAGAAATATAAATGCTGAGGTGTTCATCTCGGTGAATGCCCTGGGATTCGTTGGCCTCCCTGCGGGATAAAAGAATGATTTGTATTACAAGCATAATTTCAAGTTTAGTATTGTACAATATGTTGGTGCAATTGAACAACGATTACTTGTCCCGCATTAATAACTTCTTAAAAGATCGTTTTCTCGATTTAACGAATCGGAGACAGATAATACGCGCCTTACGTTATTTGCGAGACAGTACAGTGGACGAAGAGCAGTTGTTTATTCAATTGTCTACCCTCTGTCGAGATTATCTGCTGGTCTTGACCAACAACGACTGGGCCAATGTACATTATTTAAAGAAGTGGGAGAGCGGTCAACGAAGTGTGTCTTTCTATGTGGTTTAGGTATGTATCCATTTTTTCTCTCTTTTTCTTTTTTTTCAGATAGAATATTTGTCATATGTTACTTGCGAAGTATTTGTAGTATTGAAAATCGCCGCTAGTTAGCGTCGTAATCAGTGTCCCTTTCTCTTGCCTTGTGAGTAATGCTATCTACCGTGATTATTTATAACTTAATTGTCCCCGTCCTGAGTACTTGCTCATGATTTTTTTTCTCTCTCTCCTTCCCATTATATGATTTATTGGTTACGCTGTTCCCTTTTTAACCAAATGGTAGTCACTACTTATTGTTTATCGTCCTCATGGTAGAATTGGATTCTATCTACTGAGATGTCCTGAAACTTTTTGCGAAATCCGTCCGGAAAACCAATTCGGTATAAATTTTTGTTCAGCTTTTCCAGTATGGTGAACTTAGTGACGTAATGTGAAGTCCACATCTCAGGACGTCCGATCTTTCTGTTAGGAAAAAATACCTTGACCTGAGAGCCAACTGGAAATTCAATTTGTTTGTGGGTTTTGTCATAAATTTTTTTGTTTCAAGAATTGTTTGTAAGTAATATTTGCGATTTCCTCTTTCACTTTTGGTAGATCTTCCCTGGATATTTGGGTTAGAGGACTAATGTTGAATGCACAATCTGCGGCCGTCCTCGGATTATAACTGCAAAGTAAGAAGAGGGGAGATTCGTTTGAGGTCGTGTTTGGGAAGGAGTTATAGCTGAAGACTGCCTTCTGCAACATTTGTGGCCAATTATCCATATCTTTCTGAACCATTTGTTTAAGTATGTTCTGAAGAGTCTGTATAGCTCGTTCCGCTATGCCAATTGAATTATGGTTAAACGCAGGGCTATACTTGAGTTCAATGTTGTATTTGTGGGCGAGTTCTTTTATAGCATTACTTGTATTAACTGGATGTAAATCAAGGTGCAAAATTCTTGGTAGTCCCAAAAACATGAATAAATCGTCTTCTAGAAATGTAGAAATGGACTGCGCGTTGAGATGTTCAGTTATCCTTGCTGTCATATGTCGTGTGGCGCATTCAATTCCCACGGTAATGTATAAATTTCTTCCGTTGTATGATATAGGACCGCAGGTGTCGTATGCCATTTCCTCGCTAATTTTCTGTAGTGGGTGGTGAAGTAATTCACCATGTGCTTTACTGTTATGTCTTTTTAATTCCTGACAACTGAGACATTGACTGGTATATAAACTAATTAGTTGTTTCATAATCCGGAAATAATAATTTTGTACACAATGTTTGTAGACTTTGGTTACTCCAAAATCGCCGCTAATGGGGCTAGCATGTACTTCTTCAAATAGCTTTCGTGTTAGTGTCTGTGGTATGCATAAGAGGTACATTTTGCCGTGTCGTGGTCTTTTTTGTACTCTATAAAGAATGTTGTCCTTAATAGTGTATAACTGTGCTGTTCTTATTGCTGTGCTTGGTATTGGTTCTATCCCATGTAGCGCCTTTATTGTACCAGAAAAGAAAGGATTTTTCCTTGTTCAGTAATTAAAGTATCGGTCGAGATATTATGCTGGATGCAAAAATTGTCTTCCACAGTATTAGAACGAAATACTAAATCTTGTTCTGAGGTGTCAACTATATCAGTAGTTTTTAATCTGTTTGCTATGTTTTTGTGTATTCTTCTTCTTCTTTTTTCAAACATTTGTCATCGATGTCCTTTTCAATGTCGGATGGTTGTTCCAGACGACTTATTATGTCTGCAGGTTGTTCTTTTTCTTATCTGAATTGAAAATCGCTAATGTACAGTCTTATTCGCTCGAACTTACCACATTTGTCAGGCTGATTCTGTAAATTTACCAAGGCTTTGCTGTAGGTAAATGATATAAAGGGCCTGGCCATAATGAAGTACTTATATTTTCTTAAACAATATAAAATCGCTGATAATTCTTGACTCCAGTTGCTGCTATTTCGCTCTGTTTTTGACAAGCGTCTTGAACAGTATGATACAACTTTTTCTATCTTGGTCTTAGGGTCGTAAGTTGCCAATATTCCGCCAGCTTGTATCTTAAAGCTGTCTACATAAACTCTAATTTCTAAGTTATCATCAAAGTTATGCAGATCTGGTGCATTTAGAATGTCTTGTTTTAATTTAACAAAGACCTTTTCCATTTCTTCACTCCAAGAAAATTTAGTTCCTTTTGAGGGCTGCCCGGAGGGTCTCAATTTTTTTAGTGTATATGGTGCCTTGGGAACGAAGTAAGGCCTAAGAAAGATCTTAATTGTCGTTTAGTTCTAGGACGGCTAAACTCTTGTATCTTTTTGGCAATTTTTGGCGAGATCATAATCTTCTCACCACTTACTTTATGGCCTAGTACATTCAATTCTGAGTACAAGAGATGACACTTTTGTGGCTTGGGTCTGAAGTTATGTGTCCTTATTATTTTAGCAACATTTCTAGTGATTTTATATGTTGAGGGCCGGAAAAATCGCTGACTAGTATGTCATCTGCGAATGATTTGATATTATAAGATAGGCCTTCTAATATCTTTCTAGTTGCTATGGACAAAGATTGAGCACTACTCGCATGTCTCATAACGCATTTTTTTGAATTGGTAGGTTTTCCTGGTATGAGGTACTTCGAAGGACATGTACTTCCAGCTACTAAAATGTAAATTTAACTGGAAATAGCTATTTGATATATCTAAAGATGAAATCAGGTTCTTTCCTCTTCAACTATTCAAAACGTCCTCAGTGCTCTCAAATGGAATATCTAGGTATCTAGCATATTTGTTACAAGCCTGGAGATTTAACACTAAACGAAATTCTTTAGAATTGGGCTTGCGAACCATTAACATAGGAGATGAGAATTCACTTGTATTTGTTTCTTTAATTATATTTGCTTTGAGTAAGTCTTCTAGATGTTTATCTAGTTGAGTGCATAGGGCAACCGGAACGCTAGAAGAACGTTGGTAAAAGGTAGCTGCTTTAGCGACCCTTACACGGTGTAAATAACCCTTAAATGACTCTATGTCACTTGGGAAATACGAAAAAGTATCTCTATACGTGTATAAAAGTTTGTGAATTTGTTTTTTTAATTTTACGTCCAAATTAGGATTTATATCAAAAGCAGAGATGTCAAAGAAATTTTCTGTAAATTTTAGTCTATTTTCTATTTCTTGTTTCGTCCTATATTTATAGACATCATCCAAGTTCTGGTTCTTTACGGCTTCAATTTTGAGAGAAATGTCTTCCACATTCTTATCAGTGTATGCCACTGGAGTATTTTTTCAAGTTTATTTTCTTTGACGTTTGGTTAATTACAAGTATTGTGCAGTTATTCACAGGCATTTTTAATGACAAGTTTCTTAATCCATATTTGTCACGTAACGACTGTAACAAATGTATATACAGTATATGCTGACTGCTGTTTTTCATTCAGGTTTTTGACTTGAACGGGAAGGAAAAAATAACTTCTTGCTGGGATGGTGATATGTTTTGTAATTATCAAGTCAGCATAAATATTTTCCTTCACTCGTTGAATGACAGTTTGCGAAAGTTTGCGAAATTGCTCTGTCTCTATTTCCGTCATGTGGCGGAAATAGTATCGATTTCCTTGGCTTTTTATAGAAGGAAATAATATTTTCTTTCAATTCCAACTTTGCTTGTAATCTCTTTAAAAGATCTTGTCCTATGAGAGGTCCGATATGTTCTTGCTCAATTATACGAAAATAATATGAGTAAGAAGCGTTCCCTATTTTGAATTTAATAAATGCAATAAAATTCATTTGGACAATTCTCAACGCAATACCACGGAAATTTGTGACGTATGGTATTAACTTACAGTTTTTTGGTATTTGAGATCTGGACCATATGGAAATTGTACTAGCTTTATCTATTACAGTAGGAATTATTTCATCACCGATGCGTACATTGATCATATATTTGTTTTCGTCGGTATTATATCTCACTAATTCCCTATTTTTGTTGTTTGTCAACTGACCATAAATTATTGCTGAATCAGTTGTGGCAGGTCCTTTTGGTGAAAGTTGAGCTTTCTCCTTTTTTGTTTCTTTTTTGCGTCCGCGGACCTTTGTGACTTTTATTCTGGATCCGGGACGCGGTTTTTAGTTTCCCAACACCAGGAGGTGTTGGTTGGTTGCTATACCAAGCAAGAATGGGCGGTTGGGGCATGGTTTGGTTACTCTGTGAATTTGTTGGCTGAAATACAGGTATTTCATTAGATAGCTCAGGTTTGGGCCATGGTAATAAAGTTCTTATGCTTGAGGATGGCTGGTAGGGATATACTTAACCAGGTGGTTCTGGTTCTCCTATTCCTTCTCCAGGTTGTTGCCTACTCATATTTTGTATGTGCGAAATTTGGTTATTTTGCAACTGGCCGTATAGCCTCTGGTAATCCATCTGTGGGTACATCTGTCCCTCAGACTGCCGAACTGGATTATTGATTGAGGTTCTTGATTGCTGACTCTGTTGTGCTTGATCCATTAATGTTAGCAATGCTTAGATTTTCCCATGAATTCTCTTTCCCCTAATAAGTCCGTTGATGCTTCAAGTGCGTACAAACGTCGTTGTAAATCCTTCACGGATGAGTAGTGTTCTAACGCAATATTCTTAAGAAATTATTTTTAAGTCCTAATGACAAAAAATGAACTTTTTGTTCCTCTGTTGCGTCCGGAATGTTGTGTCTTATTGTTGGTAATTTCCGTAGAAAATAATAGTCAGTAGGTTCATCTATATGTTGTTGCATCGCATTTAATTCCAGTTCTGCCTTATAAAGTAGTATTTTCGGTTTACGCAGGCTGACAAGCTTATCTTTTAATTGTGCGTAATTTGTCTCACCTAAAAGGTTTTGAGATTTTAATTGGAATACCAAATCCAAAGCTGTATCCTGAAGATACATCGGCAATAGCTCTTTCCGTTTCGTATCGTCCCACTGTTGCAAAGAAGCTAAATGTTCGAATAACATAAAAAAAAATCTGTCCGGGTCCTCGTTAATGTGCCCAGAAAACTTTGTTAAGTGAGGCAAATTGAAGGATGGCTGTAATGGAGTTGCCATCTAGCCGTTTTCGCTATTTTCCTTTTCTTTTCCAAAATTTGTGTTTCGACCACCAGATCTTGTGTTTACTGGTATTTACTCATAAAAGTGTTTTATAGGAAGTTAATGAAATGACATTTGAAAATCTGATTCCCCATCCTAACCTAGCAATATCAACCATGTATCTGACAAACAATGATACTCAAGAATAGAATATAATCGCTTGACAAGATTAAATATAATGGGTATTTTCGCTTTCTTTTTGTGCTCTTTTTAGGCACTTTTTGCCTTCTTCACCCTTAAAATATGAAGTCGACGCCTACCACCCCGTAATGTTCCCTTTAGTTTTGATTTGGTAGAGTCAAAGATACACGGGATTGGTTTCTTAGCCCTCAACCTTTTATTTATATACAATAACAAAGTTAATAAGATTACCGTCCCGAAGATTTACCGTTATCTGAGTATAAAGGGTTAAAGATGTCCAATTAAAGAATTATCAGTTTATGGAGAATAGGACGACACCAGTTCCTTAGCAAGCTGCGTGTCAGGAAGTTGTACCAGTTCCTTGGCGAACTGCGTACAGGAGAATATTAAGGTAAGAGTCCACACCAGTTCCTTGGCGAACTACGTGCGCGGATGACACCAATTCCTTACCGAACTGCGTGTCAGGTGGTTGTACCAGTTCCTTGGCGAACTACGTACAGGTTAAATTAGGATTTATATGTGAGAGTGCACACCAGTTCCTTGGCGAACTACCTATGAAGGATAGTACCAGTTCCTTAGCGAACTACGTACCAGGATGTTCCAGTTTCTTAGCAAACTGCGAACGGTTGAAGGAGAGGAGCTGACCACCCGGGGGAAACGAGGGATGGCTCTTGCTCTGTGCAGGTCCTTTTTAAAGGTGAATGTAGGGGTGGTTCCTCTTGTTTCTCCTACTTGACTCCAGCTCCCTCTGTCTTCCGTTATTTGCTCCATTTGGTGTTAGTTTGAGAGGAGTTGACCGTCGTCTGCTCCAATGTGTATGTATTATTTGTTTACTTGCATAACCACATGTTTGTTCTATAAACATGTGTGTTATTGTTTATACAATGTCCACATGTTTGCTATACACGCTGGTCATTACGATATATATATATATATATATATATATCAAACAATACTTTGTTCTATATGCATTATTCCATTAGTTTAATAACGCTGTTATATCGTGAAGAATGACTAATAACAGCACGATATATCTAGCTCATATTGTCTACGGCGTCCTCTTTTTTCATACTGGCCATCTGATCACGCTACATAGGTGTGTAAAATAAGTCCATGGGTGCTTAGTTAGTAGGTAGCGAGAGGATGTTAACATGTACCGGTATCCAAGTAAAGGGAGACATAATAGTTGGTGAAATATGATGATAACAAAATTCAAATAATCAAAATTCTATGATTTCCTTGAAGACAAACTTTGTAAACTAAAACTGAACTATGAAATGTAATTGAAATGGATCTATCTGTAACAGTAAAAAGTTTCTGGGCTTCTTCATAGGGTTCCCTCCTCCCTTGGTTCACTCCATATAATACTCCTGCGAAACATTTTTCAGTTTTTCCCTCAACTGTTTCGTCATCAACCCTTAGAAAAGATTAGTGAATGTTTCTTTCGCTATCTTAGTGGTTGCTCTGAAGAAAAAGTTCTGCATCCGCTGAACTAAATAAACAAAGAAAACTTTGAGATTGAAACAGTCGTCGTAGACACATTACACGATTTTTACAATTGAAATTTTAAAAATTCTAGTAGGAATATATCCATCCAATGTTCCGTCTAGCCATCAAGAAACCAGAGAAACTTGACAACACTCTAATAAAAGATCCAACACATCTCTCCTTCGATTACCTATAAGTTGACCCGTCCGTTTAATTTAAAATACATTGTCCGCTGAGCACACATGCCAGACTTTTCAGTCATATGATGTGACTTGTGAGTATATTCCCGCTCCCAATACTCCATTCCGATGGTTTTCTTTGTTTTTCTAAGCTCACCAGGCGAATACCGGGATGCTACATTGAATATAATTCCTGGCAGCCACCTTCCACGTTCCTTTCAACCGAAGAGTGATCTCCGAGGTTGTACAACCCTCAAACGTAACGAGTTTGTTGTTACTATACTTTGTTTGATCAGTTTCTCAGATTGGTTTTAAAATTCTGTTATTAATAAGATCAAATCTTTTTCAGTTAATAAAAATCATATTTTATTAGTTTTCTCAAATACAGTGTATTATATTATATTTATTAGATTGTTTTAGATTTTTTCCAACTATAAGTCAAACAGTAAAACTTTTCAGTGTAAAAGGCATGGTCGATGATTGTGAACAATAGTTTTTCTTCTCAAGAAAAATAATCAAGAGAAATAAATATAATGTTTGATGGAAAATAAAGAGATGATACCAATACACTCTCCGAAATAGGAAATATTGTGTATGTTTGCTTTCATATCAAAGTATTTCACTTATTTCCATGACTTTTGTCTCTGCGAAAACAATTATCGAGGGCGACTTTAATATTGTTTCAAACTCACGTGAAAATCATGTCAAAATGATAGCGTAAGACATTGTGGGTAACAATGAGGACAGGTCTTTATAAATTATTAAAGAGAGGGAAACTCAAAATAAGGCGACTAGGGAACAGATGCCCCAATTTTTGTCCGCACTGATTTGAATATGAAAATAAGTTACGGAATAGCTTGAATAATTTAAATGTGTAGGATGACATTTGAACTAACCATTATAGTTGCCACTGTAGCATATCGATATTATACCAATGTAGTGTATTCAAAATAAAAAAAAGCATTGCAAAAGGGCGTCTTTGACCAGTGTAGCAAGAAAAGGAAAACGCCGAGGTAAGCTAAATTGGTACACATGCTTACATAATCTTTCACATGTGCCCGTTCTATTGAGGGGTGCTCCGTCTGTTTATGCGTTTCATAAAGTTCCGTCAGCTACAATTGAGACAGACATTCTGAAAAAATGTACAAGTTTCATGGAGCCATTTCTTGCATACACAATACTGTATCCGGTCACACGTCTCTTCGGTCTGATGGTAGTACACATTCAGTATATTTTCTATAAAATGGGCTATTTTATATATATTTATATCAATACTCCCCTAGTCAACAAAATCATGGCTGCCGCACTGGTGCGCCACACTACTGATAAACAGACAATATCAATATATTATTGTCGTGCCAGTGAAATTAACCGTCGTATGTTGTAAAATACCGACATTTGTTTTAAACCCGTAAAAGAGTAATCATCTTGGCCTACTTTCAAACTTCCTATTGGGTTACATTATTACTTACAGCATAATATTATAGAGATTATTAATGTCTAATATGTATCCAGATCGATTTGCACTTTGTCTGAGCAGTGAATAAATACATACAAGGCAGAAACTAATATATTTGCACATGTAACTCCAGGTTCTTAAACGACAATGACTGGGTGGTGACTCCTGCAGTGGTCGCAGATTCGAGACACGCACTGAGTAATTATAATAACCATAACCGGAAAATAGAGACCATTCGTTAGGTGGAGGCTAGGAATCAGGTTCGGTGTTTTTTTTTACTGCACGCGCGATTTACTATTAATAAAATAGTGAGCGCTGGTTAGGTGGAGACTAGGAGTCAGGTTCGTATTTATTATTATTATTATTATTATTATTATTGTTATTATTATTATTATTATTATTATTATTATTATTATTATTATTGGACAAGCGTTTTACTTTTAATAAAGGTGTAGGTTATGAGTCAGGATCGGTGTTTTATTATTGCCCACGCCATAAAAATCGCACGCAAAACAGGTAGCAAGCTGTAATTAAAAGTCATCCTAACAGATGCTTCTTTTGTACTGTGAATTATTATTTTGGTTGGTATTACGTCATGTTTGGAGTGGCACTGGCGAACGACAAGAACGAAGTTAAAATTGAGGTATTCGAGTAATTCGACGAAAGTCGGCGTTTCGTAAATAGAGCTTGTTATTACAAGTTTGTAGTAATATAGATTGTGGAATATGTAATACGTAGTTTCTGTGCCTGGTTTATTGAACCAACAGCCATGTGCATGGAAAAACTTTAGAGTTGTTAAATCGGCACTTGGCAACACCGAGTGGGAAAATATGTAAACATTGTGGGGGCGAATCCGTTTAACGACGAAAAACTTGCATTACGCTGCGAAAAGAAACATGTGTCTGTAATGTGTAAACACGAGGAAGATGAACTTTATACTCCGCTTCCGTAAGGTAATGTTATTTTTTCTTTAGATGGTAACTTTTTTAAAATCATGTAAAGTTCTGTGATGGAGTACTTGGAACTACTCAAAATGCTATGTTGTACTTCCTATAGCCATGAAAGACACTCAAATTTGTAAAAAAAAAAAAAAAAAAAAAAAACTAAAGTCGAAGTTGCCATATGATAACTGTGACTTTAGGCACTATTTGTTTCGTTTTTGAACGCATTTTGATGTCTTCAATTACTATAGGAAGCAAAACATAGTATTTTGAGAATACTGAGTGCTCTACGCCAGAAATAGATAATATAAGGAATTACCCTAATTTAAACAGTCAACCATCACCATTGAAGTATTAAAGATGATGAAACTACCTTCTTTGTAACATACAGATACAAATTATCCATTATTTCCTTAATTACTTGTTTATTTTACCTTGAAATTAGCACACAATTTACGCAACTCAATCCACGCACTGTTTAAATGAATACTTCATACTTTCGCTCCTCTTTAGTACGAAGTTTAAGATTATTTGTGTAAATTATTACGAGTTTTAGCAAAGTCGGCCCACACTTATGAATTCACTCATACCTTTCAGCGAAGATGCGAACCCCCAGCCGTTGATGATCCATCCATGAAAGCTGGCTAGCAAGCACGTAACCACCGCAAAGAAACGAGTACATTGACGATATCTAACGGACAACCAGAAACGATGCAATTGCTTGAAACTTACACTCCTTCCCGATACACGCAAAAAATGCTAAACTATTACTCCTTACACACATGTATTACGAAAAATAAAATTAAAAAATAAAATTAAAGCAGAAAGAAATGAAGTAATATACTTCGTATGCTACAACTTGCGGTATGATGAACAACGTGACCATGTTCACCAGTGGTAATTAGAATATATATATATATATATATATATATATATATATATATATATATATACATATATTTGCTTTAGTACACTTTCATTAGTACACGTTCTCTCCATCTAATAGTGGAAGGCAATATAGCCCCTCATAGGTTAACCTTTTATTGTACAGTCTATCATATTAAGAATGTTTTTCTGAAGACTCTATTATACTATCTGACTTAAGTTTTTAAGATCTACGTTTGTGCTTCATCGAGCAAAATATTTATCTTACTTTGTATGTTTATTTATGGATTTTAGACATCTCAAGCTCAAGCTGAGATTGTTGGTGGAGAAAATATTGAAAGGTAGTTAGTTACGTCGCTTAGTTTGTGGGTACCATTTCTGAATTTTCATATCATGACATGAAAAACTTAAAAGTCAAAATGGGCATCGAGGGCCAGGGGTTATCGTCCATAACTTCCTAGTGAATTCTCGTGAAGAATGTGTTGTGATTCGAGCGCAAGCACTGCAAGAAAGGGAAAATCTTTGGGTAATTTGGATACATCGGATTTTCAAGTCATAATCGTAGGCAAACAATTTGATGACAGGGCTGCAGTATATTCCAGCCTTAACTTATTCGAAGGGGGATCAAAAAGTAATGCCTCACTCATTATATATTTTTCTATTACAGTACTGACTTATCTATGCATGATATTATAGAGATAACCTTACTCTGCTAATGTACGGGTTTTTGTTCATATTGAGTAATTAGAACCATGGATCTGAAGCTAAAAGAAAGAGCCTTCATCAAATATTTGGCGAAAGAAGGTTGTCCACCTAAGGAAATCCATAATCGCTTTAAAAATGTTTATGGGGGTGCAGTAATGGACATTAGCAATGTGCGGCGTTGGGTGAAGAAGTTTAGCAACGGAGAAACAGAAATCGCAGATAAACCAAGAAGCGGCCGGCTGACAACATCGATCACAGACGGAAATCGAGAATGTGTTGAGGAATTAATTCGAGGAGACAGGCGATTACAGTTGAGAGTGATGCTAATGCATTGAGCCTCACCCACCCTACAGCCCTGATTTGGCCCCTTCTGACTTTTATCAGTTTGACCCTTTAAAAGAACACCTACGTAGTTGCTGATTCAATGATTTGGATGACGTTAAAACAGCTGTCAAATCATGGGTCAAAAAGCAACCTCCTGAACTTTTCCAAAATGGTTTTGACGCCTGGGTTTAAAGATGGAGACTATATTGAAGGGTAGGTTTCTGTAGAGGACAGTTTACGCTATGATCAGCAATAGCTTTTCTTGTTCTATGTTCATTAATACATTTTTGTGACATACGAGGCATTACTTTTTGATTATCCCCGTCGTAATATCATCATTATTTTGGTCAATGGAATATAAAGTTGACTAGTTGCATTGTATTTGTATTGTCTGCCTTTTAAATTTACAGATATTGAAGTAATCCAAATCACTTTTTGTACACAGAATTTTTGAACTATTCTTTTATTAAGCTGAAAAACGACTTTATGTAACATTTGTAGTGGACGAAGAAAGAAGGTGATATTTGATCAAATTTTGGAAGAATTTTCTGTGAATCTTTCAGCCGACTTCAATGTCTTTTTTGCGGCGGTTGGAAACGTTCACTTGACAACAGATGTGGGCTTATTTCCTATTCTTTCTTTCTGAATATAAGTGTTGAAGCCAATTACTCACATAGTATCTAAAGAATTACATGATTCATGATTTCATAAGTACAAAGACAACCAATTTTTTTCGGTTTCTAACATTGTCAAACTACAGTCTCCCCACAGCGTTCTTTCAAAGGTAAAACAGATGAGAAAGGTTAAGTTTTAGTGCGTGTCTCTTCTTGAACCTTTTGGTACTAGTCGCCACAGCTGGGAACATCAGTGAAGAACATATCAAACATGGGAACCCGAAACGTCATAAAGTGCAGCGGGAAGAAAAATATAACAGGCATTTA
Source organism: Lepisma saccharinum (assembly GCA_022664845.1). Lineage (NCBI taxonomy): Eukaryota > Metazoa > Arthropoda > Insecta > Zygentoma > Lepismatidae > Lepisma > Lepisma saccharinum. The sequence goes on along the minus strand of JAGDQP010015939.1, from coordinate 20,315 downwards.
GTAGGTATGTGACGGTAGTTTAACTAATTTAAGCATGGTAATGAACGATGATAAGGATGGACATGCCACATACAGGATGTTCACAATACAAAAGCAACGAGGTACCCAAGGCGGCTATTGCAACCGTTAATGACCAATCTTTTGAAGCATTGAGAGAAGCATTCAAATGCAGAGAGGAAACCGGTCGGCAACATGTCTATCACTTTGAAAGTGAAACAAAATAGAATGATGATCACCACATAAATTAACTACTGCTCAACAAGCAACAGGAGCACAGATTGTTGTACAAACACCATGAGCGTGGCTTTTCTCGGTGTGCTCCCGTTTCCTCCCACTGTCTTCATTCCACTAATTGATCTCATTAAAATCCATTCGGCCTAAGCCATAGATGCCTAAAGGCCTTAAAATAAATCCAGACGAGCAATTCTTTGTTGTCTCGTTCAGGAGAAAGATCCGTTTCTGGACCGAGTACTGGACTGCAATTAGAAGTAGAAGAATGTTTTTGCGATATACCCCCGTTCATTGTTTAACTTCTTATGAACCTTCTCCCAAATAACGAAAATCACCAATATATGAACACAAGGATATTTTGTGTATTGGACTGCTTAGGATATGGTTCATCGCAAACACCTACCACCTGCTAAATCAATCAATGTAATTGTGTTCTCGCAACAATTTGACATGTGCATAAAAAGCTGAAACCCGTGGGAAAAATCACTTGTGAATCATTGGGGTATCATCCTGTTTGAGAACAACGCAAAGCTATATGTGGATAAAGTCACTTGTGACAAAATTATCCAACTTAATTTTGAAAGAAACAAACCGTCTCGGAGGACGACGCTTCCGAATTCTCGACGATGTGATACACGCACTGGACAATCTCCTTGTTGAACAGTTGCGCTGTGTTCTATCACCATAGGATCCATAGCCTTCCCGAGCGCTGGAGACAGGGCATTCCTGTTGAAGAAGAATGTTTCTGATTTTCCAGTTACATCTTATTTCATGTTATAGCGTAAAGTCAAAATCATTCAGAACTTTATTGGTTGCGTTATCAAATGAGCATTTCTGTATAAATCATAAATAATACTTCCAGAAAAATGGTATTTCTAGACCTTGATTTATTTCAACATCGTATATATTAGGAGCTTACATTTGATGCCATTGGGTAAGGTGTGCTGCAGCTTTTGTATAAAGTTTTAGTTTTCTAAACGTCCAATGCTAGTATTTGTATCCGTATTGATGGTAAATGCAATATCCTGGTTTAGAAGCATAGTGGTAAAAATCAATGTTACTAATTATAGACAATTAATTGTATAAAATATCAATTCAAAATGAACATCAATTTTAAAACAAAGTGACGTTCACAATTTGTTGTAACTTTCTCAACTTTTAATTGATATGACACGAAAATTTACGTTACCTTCCGCGAACCAAAATTTTCATATTTGGTGACACTATGATTCTCATTGGCAGCAGCCCATATGCAAAAACATAAAGCAGGCTTGCAAACTCTGGATATCATAAGATGGTTAAATATTAAAATGTATAACTTGGGCTTTCCTTTCTTACAGGTCCTGGAAATGATAACTTCGAGTGCTACGGCGTAGTTATGTTATATTGGATAGTTGATGTAAACTATACGCAGGTAAGGGCAATCAAAAATCGAACGGCGTAGGGAAGGACCGGTTGCGAAGAAGGTTGTAGATTTTCTTAGGTAAGTTTAAACTTATCACAGTTGAATGTTTAAAGTTACTTTGCTATTTGTATTATCATGAATTGGCATAAGTATCTGTCACTCACCACTTATAGAAATATTTTCTTCCAGGCTTTGGATTAAACTCTCTTTCATGAGCAGTGATTTCTTGAACCTTTCTACTAGTTCCCCAATCGGTTTTGATCAGTTGAGCTTATCCGCTCTCCTGCAATTCCATATTTTGAAAGCTATAGACAGAAAATATTTTTAAAATGTATTTTTCTTTTTTTCTCATTGAATCAGAAATATTTTGTTTTTTTGTTTTTGTTTTGCGAATTCTTATTTTGATTACTTTTTAAATTTCAGTCCCTTCTTTTATTTTGTTTAAAAGATCATGCAGACTATTTTGTAGCTTTCCTAAATTGGTAATATTTCTTTAAACTTACTTTCTTTAAATTATAATTTACTAGAACAGTAAAAATTGCAGCTTTATTTATTATTTAATAGGTTGTTTTTATTTATGAGTTATTTTAATATAATGGACAATGGCATACTAAAATGTTATTCCTTTCCTAGTATGAATTCGATTTTTTCGGGTCTCGAATCAGGTTCATTAAGAAAATACACTTATTTCTCTTCCTGCAGCTGTGACCAGCTGACTTAACTTAAAATATATTCCAAGTTCCTTGTAATCCGTTCGAGAAATTCGTCCCTAAAAAGAGATAATTTGTCAAAATCATAGTTTTGAAACACTCCGGACAACAGGATTTTTTTATCCAAAGATCTCTCAGCTGTTCTTAAAATAATTATCTTAACATTTCATCAAAGAAAATAGTCCCTTTTATTGTTTGCTTTCAAAACATTCTCAACCTAGATTAAGTTTAACAAAATTCATTTTAAAAATACTGAATATTATCCATACGTAAAAGTGTCATTTCAGATAACTACCAAAATTAAACAAAATAAAAAAATACTGTAATTTCTTCTGCCGGTCTGCAAGTAAAACTCTTATTACTTCCCAGAAGTTTTAAAGTCTTCAGGTTTATACTGAACAATAGCAATCGAATTATCTCAGTACTCTCTTAGTTAATACTATTCTTTATATTATAAATTACATTCTTCTTTAAGATATCTGTAATCACTTAATAAGCGAACAATATTTGAATATCAATTTTCTTAACACATTTTTTAAAAACACTTTGAAATTCAATTTTTGGAAGTTAGATTTATTTTAAAATGGCAAGACGTTCTTCTCTGGAGATTGAGCTGGTCATTGTGGGAGTGTAATGGTCACTGACGAGATATTAAGTTCTCTGTAAACCTGTGTGAGTGCAATGGTCACTGGCGAGAGATTAAGTTCTCCGTAAACTTGTGAGTGTAATAGTCATTGGCGAGAGATTAGGTTCTCCGTAAACATTTGTGAATGTAATGGTCACTGGCGAGAGATTGGATTCTCCGTAAATCTGTGTGAATGTAATGGTCACTGGCGAGAGATTAAGTTCTCCGTAAACTTGCATGAGTGTAATGTTCACTGGCGAGAGATTAGGCTCTTCGTAAACTTGCATGAGTGTAATGGTCACTGGCGAGAGATTAAGTTATCAGTAAACATTTGTTAATGTAATGGTCACTGGGAAGAGATTAGTTTCTCCGTAAACATTTGAGAATGTAATGGTCACTGGCGAAAGATTAGGTTCTCCGTAAGCATTTGTGAATGTAATGGTCACTGGCGAGAGAATGGATTCTACGTAAACCTGTGCGAGTGTAATGGTCACTGGCGAGAGATTAGTTTCTCCGTAAACATTTGAGAATGTAATGGTCACTGGCAACAGATTAGTTTCTCCGTAAACATTTGAGAATGTAATGGTCACTGGCGAGACATTAGGTTCTCCGTAAACTTGCATAAGTGTGATGGTCACTGGCGAGAGATTAGGTTCTTCGTAAACTTGCGTGAGTGTAATGGTCGCTGGCGAGAGATTAAATTCTCCATAAACCTGTGCGAGTGTAACGGTCACTGGCGAGAGATTAGTTTCTCCGTAAACATTTGTGAATGTAATGGTCACTGGCGAGAGATTGGATTCTCCTAAATCTATGTGAATGTAATGGTCACCGGCGAGAGATTAAGTTCTCCGTAAACTTGCATGAGTGTAATGGTCACTGGCGAGGGATTAGGTTCTCCATAAACCTGTGCGAGTGTAATGGTCACTGGCGAGAGATTAGTTTCTCCGTAAACATTTGTGAATGTAA
>JAGDQP010015939.1:0-15597 GCA_022664845.1 Lepisma saccharinum | reverse complement strand
GTTCTCCATAAACCTGTGCGAGTGTAATGGTCACTGGCGAGAGATTAAATTCTCCATAAACCTGTGCGAGTGTAACGGTCACTGGCGAGAGATTAGTTTCTCCGTAAACATTTGTGAATGTAATGGTCACTGGCGAGAGAATAGGTTCTTCGTAAACTTGCCTGAGTGTAATGGTCGCTGGCGAGAGATTAAATTCTCCATAAACCTGTGCGAGTGTAACGGTCACTGGCGAGAGATTAGTTTCTCCGTAAACATTTGTGAATGTAATGGTCACTGGCGAGAGATTAAGTTCTCCGTAAATCTGTGAGTGTAATGGTCACTAGCGAGACATTAGGTTCTTCGTAAACTTGCATGAGTGTAATGGTCACTGGCGAGAGATTAGGTTCTTCGTAAACTTGCATGAGTATAATGATCACTGGCGAGAGATTAAATTTTCCATAAACCTGTGCGAGTGTAATGGTCACTGGCGAGAGATTAGGTTCTCCATAAACCTGTGCGAGTTTAATGGTCACTGGCGAGAGATTAGGTCCTCCATAAACCTGTGTGAATGTAATGGTCGCTGCCTAGAGATTTAGTTCTCCGTAGACATTTGTTAATGTAATGGTCACTGGCAACAGATTAGGTTCTCCGTAAACATTTGAGAATGTAATGGTCACTGGCGAGAGATTAGGTTCTCCTTAAGCACTTGTGAATGTAATAGTCACTGGCGAGAGATTAGTTTCTCCGTAAACACTTGAGAATGTAATGCTCACTGGCGAGAGATTAGGTTCTCCGTAAACATTTGTGAATGTAATTGTCAATGGCGAGAGATTAGATTCTCCATAAACCTGTGTGAGTGTAATGGTCACTGGCGAGATATTATGTTCACCGTAAATCTGTGAATGTAATGGTCACTGGCGAGTAATTAGGTTCCCCGTAAAGCTGTGTGAATGTAATGGTCACTGACGAGAGGTTAAATTCTCCGTAAACCTGTGTGAGTGCAAAGTTGAAACTCTGGCGTGGAGTTAAAAACCGATAAGTTAATTAGCTTTGCGTGGCGAACTTTATTTTTAATTTCCTCGACCGGATATTTATTAACGTCAAGCGGTATACATCTGTGTCCATTTATTATCTACTTCCTTCATCCTTCTTTTTTTTGGTGTTTGATTTCATCTTTCTTAATACTATCAAGCCTTTTTTGTTTCTATGTTATCCTTTCCCTTCAACCATCACCTTGAAACGTTGACATACGTAAATTCATTTGCAAAATAACTTTTCTATTCAAAATGCTGTGAGGTTTTTTTCCTCACACACAGGGAGCGAAAGTTGATGTGAACCAGAAGCACTGAATGTAATTTTCTCGAAAAATGTTGATATCAAGAATTGTTCCACTTTACCTGATCTTCAGATTGTGTGTAAATTACCTTCTGCACTGGAGCATATGAATATGATTCAGAAAGAAAGGTAAGAGTTGGGCATTTTTATTTCCTTACTCTAAATAAAATGTTTTCTAGTTTCTGCGAATTTGAATTTATTTATGGCTTTAGACATCTCAGATTGAAGCTAGAATATGGTGAGGATGATTAGAAGGTAGTCGTCCTGGGGCTGGTTTGTAGCTACCATCCCGTCATTATCCTGATGTAACTTAGTAAAACCTGTGGAAAGTCGTAACTCAAAATGGATCGTCTCTAGTTTCCAGGAATGTAGAAAATGGACAAATTTAGTATTCATAGATCTTCAAAAAGCCTTCGATTGAATGCCGATGTAGGAGGTATGACTAAGTATGTCGGCAAATTAAACTTTATTGCTGCAGTATTAAAATATTTTGCCAGCCAGCCAACCAACTTAACTAAGGACGAAGAGAGTTAGAGCAGCATTAAAAAAGACCAACTCAAAAGTAATATAGTAATTTTAATGCAATATTCTGTAATCTATAAAAGAGTTTATGTAATTCCTGCAGGAAGAATTGAAATTCAAATCGCCATTCGGTCTTGTTGGGAATGTACAGTAGTTCTATCTTTCTTCTAAGTATTCCAGAAGATTAAAACGAAGTTTCCTGCAAAGAAAATTACTAGTCCTCAAACAAATCTAGTTAAATCCATTTGCGATCGAAGATGACTTTTAAGCTGTTTAATATTGCCTGATACTGACTGCATTGGTCTACATGCAGCATAGTTTCCTAACTCCATTAATCTTGCGAATAAAACTAGACAAAAATATATTGTTTATATTTAAGCAATTATTTGTTTTTACTGTTTTGTGCCTCCCTTGAAAAATCAAGCTTCAATCTAGAAAAATCAAGAATGTGCCTACCTTAGCACATTCTGTTCCACTGTTGGAGACTTATTTGAAATCTTCTGATATTGTATGTGAATTGCAATATTTTAGTTACTTAGGAGTCCAATTCGCCGAATTCGAAAAAATATATAATCTTTATTTAAGTCAGCTTTACTGAAATTGCACTACAGTCATCAAGCATTGTACACTAAAGAATTAAAGGTATGGTATTCTCTATCGAGATATTTCAGCAGCGTAAGTTGGTACTATATATGTTGTAATCAGTCTTAGTAGTCTGGCTATGGAAACTGATAATTTCTAAGATAAATTGACGAAATCTTGAGAAAAATGTTTCAAACATATTATGTTCGGCTCAAGTTTTATATAAATTGAAACCAGTACACTGAAATATACTTACATTTCTGAAGTCCAGAAAAGAGACATTTCAGCTACAATAACATTTTTTTTAATTTAGCGTTTTAAAAAAAAAACTTTTTTAGATAATGAGTTACAAATGGAATGTGTTTTGCTCGTCTTTACCTCTTAATATGTTTTAGTTCGGTTCAATGGTTGATTTTCCCTGATTTCGTTTTAATGCAAACTTTAAATTGAAAACTTTTAACATTTTCCACCTCACTATGGTATTACCATACCATCTACGCCAAAAACGTAACATTTTAGAAGTGCTCAACCATAATTAACTACTGAAGTATCATTTTCCCCGTCTGCCTAAACGTTCAACCAAAAATGAACATAGCTAGATTCATCCACTTAATGGATTCACCTCAGCTGCATCCATTTTATTTAACATCGTCTCTTCAATTTTTAAATGACGTACGAGTAGAACAGCAATTACAGAATATTAACACACACACTGTCAATGTATTATAAGTTCTTGCAATCAATACAACGTACAGTCTGTTATTAAGAAATAATATTGTAATTATGTAAAGATATCCAAACAAGCAGTGGTTTTATTAGTTTGCAACTAGTTTATTTCTTGTACTTTTATTCGTAGATAAAGAAAAATAGAGAAAACAGAATAAGAGAAAGGGAAAATGTAATCTCTGCTGTTGTATCTAGAAAACTAGATCGAAAATTAACCATTATTAAATTCAGTTCAAAGCACGATGGTTTCTATACATTTTTGAATTATAAGTTAACCTAGGTGTGTTATTATCAGATTATTTATTAATGTACATGAGAATTGAATCTTTGTAATTTGTCTGCCTTTAAAATTACTTGTTCCAAAGTCGGAGACGAATGAGCATCATAGACGCCACCTTGAAATCCACCATTTTGAATTCAGCTCACTAATTTCAAATAGGAAGACGGTCATATGACATACTGTTTTAGTTTTTTTTTCTTTCAGAAATTCAAATGTGAAGAAATTTGTGACCTACTGTACAATTATTTGTGTAGAAGATAGAGAATCTGAACTTTGGAATTTGGTTCTGGTTATAGCTGCCTGTAAAATAAGAATCAAACTTAACATGGATTTGACACATTTCAAGGAATATTGTGGTATCTTCATCTTCTTTCAACAAAATGATTCGATATTCCCTTAAGCACAATACATTGACTCTTAAAGGTAAATAGGTGAAGGTTCCATGACGTATTTTATCTTTTAAATAAAGGATGTGTTAATAACCCATGTACCAACATTCTCATGAAAATTTCGGTTTAATTTTTCCTTATTTTTAAACAGAAAATAGATCGCAAGTTCTCCACTTAAGTAGCTTCATAATGCCACAAAATATGTTGAAGGGGATATCGAGATCAGCTGACGTAATTCCTTTGTGAGAGTAAATTATGTTCAGGACTTACATTTTTAGCAACATAGTTTGGTTCTAAAGAATACCTACAAATTTCATTTAAGAGCAAAATATATTTAAGTTACGACCTACTGGTGAACGTTAGCTATACAACAACTTTAAAACTATTGTGCTTGATGAAATTGACGCCACATTTTCCCTCCTAAATCCGCCCTCTGAATGAGATAAAATAACTTCGAAGAGCTCGCTTGTTTCGTTTACATTAAATTGTTATCAAAGCCTCTCCTGAGAAAATCTTTGAAAGGAAATATGACCATTCCTTTGTATCAATACGTCTTTCACATGACTTATATCTTCTTCTGTACTCTTGTGATTAGGAATTTTCATTGGGGATCCCTTTCATTGTCATGATTTTTATTTCGTGTAAGAGTCAAAACTTATAGCAATATACAGTGTTCAGAGAATCAGCTAGATCATTATCTTATGACCCCAGTTTCGTGCAAAACGTTCAATTCCGCAGGAATATCATATAACATTAAAATATTCTCACGATTGCAATTTACTATTATACATACTAACTTGGCTATACATCTGTGAAAGGTTCAACATTTGCCATTTTTACGAGTGATCGTTCTGACCGGTGGGCGTTCTGACCATTTCTGGATTTGCGTGTTTTGCCGTTTTGGTGGGCGAACTGACCGTTTCTGTGGGCGTTCTGACCATTTTCAGAAGTGGGCGATCTGACCAGTGGGCGTTCTGACACAGTCCCTTCTAAATCTCGATATTACACTTTGTCGTTCTGTACGTCAAATGGTGTGATGATCTTGTATGCATATTGTGTGCAATTCTCGTTGAATACTGTTTACTTAACCAATGGTAAAAGCACTTCATTTTTTCTTTCACAGGGTCTAGATGAATGATTAACATTTATTTAAAGCGATTTCTTTAAAATTTCTTGTAAGCTCGTTTTCGAAGGAACTCCAAAATGTTAAGTGAGTTACTAACCTCTATATTTTCAATACTTAATTGCGAAATTATTGAAAAAATAACTGAAGTTAAATCACACCTATATTTATGTCAAATTTTCATCCTGATATTTTTCACTATGTTTTCAAATTTTAAATTCCAATCATAAGAAAATGTATCAAGATATCAGGGCATCATGATATCAGGATAGAAATTTTCTCTTGGGTTAAGTGGCTTAATTTTGTTTGCAAGCATATCTTGGCCCGTGAATCCATGTCCCATTACAGGATATACTTTCTGGGAGAAGTCTTCCACTGGTGATTCAAGAATTTTAGTTGTCATATTCCTCAATGTCCTCCGCAAGGTAACAACCGATTATGCTACACAAGTTGGACAGGGCACCATGGTATTCATCAGACTGTTCACTTTGTATCTAATTGTTCATAAGGTTTAGATCAAACTCTAAACAGACCGGTTTAGTCACTAAACATAGTTGGCTTCAACCACCGCGTGTTGCCCATAGTAACATGACACCTGGCATGGCTGAGATAGAAGTAATACCTTTAACATTCTATTCAATTCGGAACTCTTTCATTATTCACGACGTCACATTAGAGCCTTTCTTCACGGCGACGAATAGGGTGACGCCGTACGATGAGAAAGAGTCGTGCAAGAAAATTCCATCGTTCCGTCATATTGGGTAAAATACTCTTAGACGGCTTCTTCTAACTGACATCTTCATCAAAATAGGAATAAGTCTCTGTCATTGTGGTGAATATGTCCAGGTTTACATAGAGTATAAGAAAGCAAAATAAGGTTCTAAATTCTAGTTCTGTGAGCACATCGTTTTAAAATTACAGAGATATGCTTACAATAACCATTCGTTATACGTGCGTCCTGGAAAGAATGCAAGTGGGAAACTTTTCTATTAAAACTAAAAATTTTACTAAAACGAAACTATTCACGATGAAACGTAGCTTGAAGAGAATAGCAAGTAAGCAGAAAGTCTACTAATTTTGAATCAGAAACCATTCAGTATCCATAAACTGAAGCAAAGAAATTTTGTCTAATATTATGCAGGTTCACATTTCGATTATTATTGAAATTCAGATTGTACACCTGCATAATAGTAGAGAAAATTTCAAAGTATTCTTTGCTTGAATATTTTCGGAAACTGAAGAGTTTCTGGTTTCTTTTAGTAATGTTCCATCCAATACACTTTAGTGACTATTTCTCGGCAACTAGGAGAATTTTTAACATTCTTATTTAATAACAAAGGAACGTCTATAATATCCAAAAGAGAAAACAATAGTGAAAATTATGATGCCAAGCAAATTAAGAAGCGTGTTTATTTTCTCCACAATCTTATGCAGACAACTGGAAATGATGAATATAATAAAATGGAAAGTTGCTTGAAAGCAAGTCACAAGTTTTCAGGTTATTACTGAAATGTTCGTCTTGATTGTATTACTGTTTTGGAGTTTTAAATGGTTCCGGTTTTACATTTTAGTCTCCGCACTTGTAAAATCTAATCTTCTTTAATTTCTTTGAAGATAAATCTTGTAAATTAAAAGTGAAAAAGAGCTTGTGATAAGAAGATATGAGACCGTATTGTGAACTAGGAGCTATTGATCAATATTATGTTTGTAATGTAGTTCACAATGTTTTGTATCTTTGTAAGAAGTACACATCATCCGGTTGATTGAGCCGAGTACGTCAATGTTGGAATATATACAGTCAGTAATTGTACGTCAAAAGAAAATTAGTTCTTTGTTGAAATTATGTCCTTGAAGGAACTCCAAATGAGCACCAGGTGAAGTACAATCTTGTTATCACCAATGTATGCAAAACGATATCACCCATGAACGTAATCAGATTGCCATTTTTTATGTTGGAACTGCTTTTGGATAGGAATAAATTTTGGCTTGGTATTTTGGAAAAAAAATCGCGGAATTTTCTTATACAAGTACATACATTTGAGAAGGAACGTCTTCTCCATAAACATAGCTATGTATTACGTGCTGACGATAGAGCATAAAAGTTTCTAGTGATGATTTCTGTTGTCACAATTTTCTGTCTCTCGCTCTTTTTGTTTCCACTTAAATGTTTTCTGAATTACTTGAATCACCGAAATCAAGTAAATTATCACGATTACTGCAGATGTTTCAATCAATGCGATGCAAATTATCTGTTGTTTTTTTTACTACCCCCTCTTTTTTCAGTTGTTTTCCTAAGCACCTCCTCTCTTTCCTTCATATTCGGCGCATAATTTCTAATATTTCCAGTGTGATTGGAGGGATATGCAAACATTTTTTGTATAGTTATATTTTATTTTCCATCAAATTATATGTTTCCCCTTTCTTGAATTAGTGGTGACGGTCCCTTGGGAGGCATGGTCATAATACGTCCATATGTGCCTCTTTAAAAATAACCGGTTAGTAATAACGAAAACAGGTAATGGAAAGATCTTATTCCGGGGCCAATGTGCCTTAAAACAAAATTCCGGTATACAATGCATTTTGATGGTTTCCTTAGGAACAAAGTGCGCTGAAACCGAATCTGATGAGAATACGTTCCGTACCCTTGAGCGTTTCGAGATATGACGTCATCAATATGGCCGTCCTATAATGTTTACCTCTAATTATGACGTTGATCGATTTACAATAAATATACTCATTCTTGGTATCATATGAAAGCTCTAGATGCTTGGAGTTGAACTAAATGAGTAATATAGTCTATATGTTTCACATCCTTAAGCGTATCGAGATATGACTCATCAATATGGCCGTTCTATAATGCGTAGCTCTTATCATGACGTTGATCAATTCACATTAAATATAGTCATGTTTGGTATGAAATAAAAGCTTTAAATGCCTGGAGTTGAGCTCAATGAGTGAAGTATGTCTAATGGCTTCCTCGCAGTCATTATCTATTGTTTTTGCATTCACAATCTTTAATATAATTAAATACAATTATGTTCAGAAGTAAATCAGGAGAGATCATCGTCATTTACCGTGTGACTATTTGAAGTTGTCTTTGTACTTGGATTCGTCACTTTCAGAGGATTGACAAAACCTTTACATGAAAGATTAGGATGTACACATTTACACAGTATAAGACACAATACATAATATCTCCAATACAATTGACGCACTCAGAAACAAAAGTTGTTAAGTCATATGGAAATACTGTTGACTTAACAACTTCCATTTCTAAGTGTCTCAATTACAACTGTCATCTGTAAAACATCCTTTAGCGCTACTTCTGTTCCTGTCGGTAACGATTTTGCTATAAGTGATATCTAATATTCGTCGTTAGTCCAACCAGTATGTTAGGTTCACATAAGGAGGATTCTTTCATAAAGCGCCTTTCCAAACACGTGCCTGGTAATGTGCTCGTTTTACATTTTCCCTAAATGCTTTAGTTGTTGGTGGAAGAATTCTAAGTTTGGGTAGTGATGACATATTCTTACCAGATATCTTTCTTCCAAGCTTCGAGCCGAATTTGCGTCATGTAAATACTGTTTCTATATATATCGTAATATAATCCTATGATTCGTGTGGTTTCAAGAATAACATCATCGATAAACACATTTTCGTCATCTACTTTATTCAGTTTACCTCCGGATTTAAATAACTTCAAAACATTAAGATTTCCCTTGCCAAGTAATCTTGCAACTGTATCACTTTGATATCTATCGATGTTCTTTGGGCTTGTGCACCTTCCAACATATAAGCACTAAGCACACTTTCACTTGTTAAGTGCATAGTTTTTCATCAAAAGCATAAATACATCTGCCATCTGAAACTAAAGTAACATTCATGCCGCCCACCGTGGTTATCATGATTGCCTGTGAAATTAGAATTACGTTCCTCTCTTCATGATGAGTCTCGTGATCTCGTTGAGACACCACACCGTTGTTTACTTGAGGTGATATTGTATTCGATGATGTTATGACCAGCTTACTTATTGTAGAAGGTATCCTTCAGCTTTCTCTACTAACAAGGTACACCCGCGAACTCGGACAGGAGAAACCGGATGAAAGTTTCTACAGGAACTAATTCCAGATCGCTGAATTCAGTGGTGATAGTCGTTTCTATGCAAAATCACGCAGTCAAGCAGTAACGGCGCCAGCTCATGGATGATAATGTGCTAGAGAAGAGCTGAGAAGAAACGGGAAAATTGAAATGCTGAATGTAGTAAATATGATTAACGATTGAGTCTACAATATGTAGAACCACATGTGAATGCCGTATGTGAATCACAGTGTTGCCAACTCAGTGAAAAGAATGTGTGAAAATGGGAATGGAAGAAAGTGTCAAAAGAATGCGAAGTATTGGAATACAAAGAACCCGACACAGTAGACGGGAATGAGATTTTGTCATGTTACAAAACAGTGTTGCTAACTCCATAAAGGATAAAAGAGGTAATAAACGTACGTCAGAAGCAAAAACGAAGACCTACAATCAGACAAGATAAGCTTAGTGAATCAGCAGGCACAGAAATAAAGAGTGTTGTTCCACATTGCCATGTAATACGCTGCGTCTGGTGACAGGCGCTATCGTTGTGTACGGACATGAAGAGTAACAGAGCAGTACCGAGACAAGAAATCATTATTATCAGGACCAAAAGAAACATGGAACCGGCGCGGCGAGGTGACGGTGATTCCAGTAAAATGATACAATACGAAATAACTTGAATATACATTAGGCTCCCTCACTGACCGGAAAGTTTGCGCGAACCAGTTAATTCTCAAAGTGTAGATGTGGGTTGGCAAGGAAGTGGTCAAAGCACAGAGACAGTGTACAGTATGCACATTTGACCATCGCTACGGACTCAGTCAGCATCACCTCTGGATGGTAACAATCCTATGTCAAATGCGACACTAATGGCATTATTAAATGACAATATGACTGAACCGATGTCGTACCCGGCCTTTTTGCTAAGCATACTGCAACATATGCTTGTAGATCGGTGCGGAAAGTTGATTGTAGATCACAAAGTGCAGCTTGATAATGAAATAACGATAATGTAAATTCACCTGAGATTTGTCACATTGGAGCCGTACGAAATCAACGATCCGCAGGAAATAGAGCTTGTATTGCCGAATACAACTGTCAGATGGTGCCTGTCACCAGACGCAGCGTATTACATGGCAATGTTGAACACCACTCTTTCTTTCTGTGCCTGCTGATTCACTAAGCTTATCTTGTCTGACTGCAGATCTTTGTTTTTGCTTCTGATATCCATTTAGTACCTTTTTTATGCTGTATGCAGTTAGCAACACTGTTTTGTAACATGACAAAATCTCATTCCCGACTACTGTGTCGGGTTCTTTATGTATTCCACTACTTCGCATTCTTTTGACACTTTCTTCCATTCCCATTTTCACGCATTCCTTTCACCGAGTTGGCAACACTGTGATTCACACACGGCATTCACATGTGGTTCTACATATTGTAGACTCAATCGTTAATCATATTTACTACATTCAGCATTTCAATTTTCCCGTTTCTTCTCAGCTCTTCTCTAGCACATTGGGCTATCATCCATGAGCTGACGCCGTTACTGCTTGACTGCGTGATTTTGCATGAAAACGACTATCACCACTGAATTCAGCGAACTGGAATTAGTTCAAAAACTTTCATCCGGTTTCTCCTGTCCGAGTTCGCTTGTGTCCCTTGTAAGTTTTTGTGTATAAAGTCAATAAATGGGTTTTATTATGTTACAGATAAAATTGTATGCTGTTCCGCAAAGGGATGTCCAACAAAAGCATATGATGACGTGATACCGAATAATTTACCCCTAAATATTCTCATTCTTTTTTGGGACTCAAATCGAAACATTGAACAGAGACTATAAGTCACCATCTCTCAGTCTCTTTCATATGTAGCTTTCAAATCTGTTCAGATATGACCGAACCTCCGATATTTGGTCAGTAGATTGTCCACAATACTGCACAACTATCAATTATTATCGGTTTATCCCATAAGTAATGTTGTATGTGCGATTATCGCTGCAATGACGCCATCTAGCGAATGACAACGATCGAATAGTGAAGTAGACGAAACGTGCCATAGCTGAGTCATATAGGGCATTTGATTGTGCAACCGTTTGTAGGAGGAGAACGGTCTACTTCACGTTTTGGAGCTGTGGCTTGTGTTTGATCAGGGCAGTGTCGGAGGACCTCAAACGGCATGTCATGTTGTATGAATTTTACTAGGGACATCCAGCCAGCGCATTTTCGTTGGGTTGAGACGCATTTTCTTCATTGGGAAACCAAACCAAACATGAACAAAGGTCTTAGACATCTTGTCTGGTGATATTTGTCTGGTGATACTAAACAACGCTGATCTCCCCCATTAGACGACAGGGACTGGAGAAGTGAGTTCGTATTGTGACTGATATGATGAAAATCATGGGTCTTACCAGAAGTGGTTCTAAGACTCAAACGTCTATGGAAAGACGAACTGACGGTGGTTTCCGATTGTTTTTTATCGGATGATGTTCCAGGGACGGAACCTACACTGTAAGAAATTTTTATGTAAAATTACAAAAAATTTGTTGGCAGCCCTTTTGCTAAACCTTTGCGTAATCGTCTCGTAATTTTACAATGCTGCAATTTTACAAACCGATTTACGATGTGTGTGTAAATTGAATTACGTAAGTTTATGCAATTCTATTTACAGACTTCGTAAGAATACATAAATTAGGTAAAGCTATTTACATAACTTTAAGTAATTCGGGTTACAATTATTTATGTAAACTAAATTACCTAAAATTATGTAAACTAAATTACCTAAAATTATGTAAACTAAATTACTTAAAATTATGTAAATTACTTAAAATTATGTAAATTAAATTACTTAAAATTATGTAAACTGAATTACCTAAAATTATGTAAACTGAATTACCTAAAATTATGTACATAGCTTTACCTAATTTATGTATTCTTACAAAGTCTGTAAATAGAATTACATAAACTTACGTACTTCAATTTACACACATATCTTAAATTTTTTTGCAAAATTACAGCATTGTAAATTTCCGAAACTATTACCGTAAAGTAGGTATGGCCATTTAAAGATAACATTGGTCCAATGGAAGAAAAATAGGTCTTCATGCTACCTGGTAATTATCCCTTCTTTCAGTACAAAATTTTGTGGATCGAAGTATTCCAAGTGAAAGAAACTAACATGTAGCATGAAGGGAAGGGGGAAAAGAAGAATGTTTTCAGTCCATGCCACAAAATTTTTCCGGAGACAAAAAGCAAAAGTGTTTATTTTAATATGTGACACTCTTATAAACTTAATTTTAAGTTTACATCAAGAAAGTAAACTAAAAATTAAGTTTGTAACAGTGTAATTACACCACACTTTAAAAACAACACTGTTTTTAGTCACCTGAACAATTTTGTTGCATGGACTGAAAGCACTCTTCCCCCTTCCCCTTCAAATCTTTTTCTTCAATTGGGCCAATGTTACCTTTAAAGATACACCCAGTTTACAGTACGTAAAGATTTAACAAAAGGGCTGCCAAAAACATTTAAATAATTTTACATAAACAAGTTTTCCTTAATCTGTCGCTGGCTTGGATCTGCACCTGCCTTCACTTACTCCGAGATGCACAAACCATTGCTAGATTTTTCTGCTGTAATTCTCGTTGTTGCAGCAAATACTTCTGAGAATTTTTTTCAGCTACATTACGAAAAAACTGTTCAACACGTCTTGACTAATTACTTGTGCATTTACTTAAATGCAATTTTTACCTACCAGAAACTTAAACCTGTCATTCCTCCTCGACGGAACTTTGGTTAAAATTTTGTAGCCTTCAAAGATTTGAAATATATATAAAGCATTTTCAAGATCCCAAAATGTAATACCACTCGCGAGACTATAGGCCCCTTCTACACGAACGGGGAAAACGATGTAGTTCTACCGCACCTCGTAACCCATGCTTTTAAAAATTTCAAACCGCGCGGAGAAAATGCTCGTGTAGACACGTTTTCTTTGCCGTAAAACCACTGCACTTTCCCCGCTGGTGTAGAAGCCTTAGACCCCTAACAAAATACGGGACGCGCGTAAGCCATAGTGCTGTTACCGCCCATAAAATTCATTTTATCTTTACCCTAACAGAATACTAAATGAGATTTTTTAAAAATATATTAGATTCTCGTACATTCTCAGGATGGCTGAGAGGTTAAGTGTTCGCTTTTCATGCACGTAGTCACAGGTGTAAGATTCCCGCCAGTCTATTGAACAATTATGCACAGCCTACTTTACCGAGAACTGTAGGCCCCATTCTTAGCCCACCAGCTCATTAAGGATGTTATAATAAATCAGTCAATTCATTCCCAAACACATCAGACCTGACCATTTTCATGGTGCCTGCGCGACTGAGACTAACTCGTTAGGAAGAGTGGCATCTGGACGCGGACTCCATACCTTCAAAATGCTCTACCAATTTAACTATACGACGCTGAAATATGCAAATTCAAAAACAATGCCGTTGTCAACCAAAAAGAGTTTGTGACTTTTCTCACTTTACAGATAGTTAAACATAATATTAAATAACAGCAACAAAATTAAAGGGCAAATTAATCTCAATGCAAGAAAGCAGATTATGACAAACATTTTCTAAAAGCCTTTTGACAAAACGGTAGAAGTTATTTTTACGGTGTATTTAACAATTAGAGCAATTATTTCTCAATAAATGTTGCGTCGTTGTACGTAAAATTAGGCATAGATCCAAAAAGGCGTCAGATAGGAACAAAAAACCTTTGGCAATAAACTGTAGAAAAAGGAAGTAAAGGCACTTACCGTGTGAAAATTTTGGCTTCGATTTGTGTGAATTTCCTTCTTCAGTACAGTACTTATATCCATCATTATCTGCTATGACCAACGACTTTTTTTTTTTTTTTTTGCTATAAACGTCCATATGCAAAATGCTAAAATCTGTAACGCACTAGTAGCAGTAAAAAAAAACCTTCAACAATCTTAAATACTTCAGGACGAGAGAAGAATCTAAAATTTTACCAGCAAACGGGTTGTCTTAAAATTTCGTTCTAATACTCGTACAAAGAATTTATAACTTAACCGTGTTACATGATGGATATAAATACAGTACTTGGTAGGCCGAATTTGCATGTACTATACAACGAGAAGTATTTAACCTTTTGTGGAAACTGTTATTGGAATTTCATTCCACCAGCTCCACATACAATAATTTCTAATAAAAATGACGATGAAATTACATAGTACAATTTTGCGACGAAACACTACAATACCATTTAATATTGATAATATAGTAAATAAAATATTCAGGTTATAAATAACTGCAAAGTCAATAAATGCTTAAGGCCCCTTCTACACAAGCGTAGAAAGCGCAGCGGTTTTAACGCGTGCAAATCACACCTTCTAACCAAATCCATGCTTTTAAATGTACATATTTATACATGCGTTTTCACCGCGCTGTTTGACACGCAGATTAAAAAGCATGGGTTTTGTTAGAAGGCGCAGTTTGCACGCGATAAAATGGCCGCGATTTCTCCACTTGTGTAGAAGGGACCTAAGATACTGAAAATCAATTGTCGGTAGAAACTTTCTAATATGCCAAAGGATATGTCTAAATTTCCATTGTGGTGTTGCTTTAAGAAATCGGGAGCACACCATTTTGATAAACTATATACTCTTGCTTTGTTGCCTTGCTACCAACATTCTATTTTCAGCACCTTGCGGTAACAAATTAAAAAAAATATTTATTTCAGTCCAGTAGACCATACACAGTAACTTTGAACAGTGTTGCTGAATTTGTCATTTAACATAATAAAATGTAGAAGCAGCAAATCCGTAGAAATACAGCAATAAAATATTTAGCTTAGTACTGCTTCTTTTAAATAATATGATTTTGTATACACAATACTTGAATCACCAACTATAAGAATTGTACTAAGCGTATTTGGTATGTTTCATACATCTGAAACACAGAAACTTCAAAACTTTTTTGTGTTACACAATACAGACGTATTGACTCAAATCTTTGAATCACAAATATATCTCATTTTGTTAATTAATTAGTTCATTTGTCCATATAACACAACACACGAAACTTCGGCTTACGCCAAACATTCATCTGCTTGCGCTCCACGATGTCTTCAAGTTGTTTTATTATTAGTTTTGCTGCACACATTGCGTCCCAACTCTTTTTCCAATAAAAGGTTATTCTGTAAAGGAAAACCTTCATCAGATTACTCTGATAATATTAAAATAATGTACAATTACCAGGCATACGCTAAACAAAGCAATTTAGGTCATCTTTAGTTACTTTGATTAGAACAATAGTTATTTGAAAGTATACATAAACTTGGTAAACTTTATTTTATATGGGCCAGTCTAGTAACTTTGTGGCTTCGGCCAGTCACGGTGAAGGTATACGTGTTCTAGAAAATATAACAATGAATAAACCTTAGGGTATTCGCAATTTACTGATTTCTTGTTTTTTAAAAAATGTTAAATATTCTTTCTGAAAGAGCAGCTCTTCACTACACGTTGTTTCAAAACTACAGATGCTTATCAGAATAATGGAAACACCTGAACGAAAG
>JAGDQP010015938.1:11623-41583 GCA_022664845.1 Lepisma saccharinum | reverse complement strand
TTTTTTTTAAAAGTCTGGGGGATGACATTCATCGGCAAAGATTTTGAGAAAAAAAGATGGGCAATTTAGCAGTCACTATTTTCTAGTGCCGCGTATACAAAGGAATTGTCGTAAATCGCAATTAATTTCGTAGCGTTAATCAAAACCTGCATTAAGGAACGGTTTCCTAAACTGTGGGCACGTCATTGGAATAACTTATACGTTATTTTAACGTATTGAATTCGAATCCTTGTCTGATTGGCTGTCCTTACATGGTTATGATGGGGTTTCGCCTATCAGCAGCCAAATGTTGGTATGGTACCTTCAATATTTTCATTCTTCGTTCTTTTTTTTTTCCTGATTGTTGGTCAGCGAATATTTTCCTTGAAATTTTTTTACGAATCAAATAATTTAAAGCATGAAAAAGGAAAATTATTTGTTTAAAAATATATTTCTGTCCCGTCTACTACTGAGGGAAATCCTGGTAATAATAATAATATAAGGAAGAAGAAACGGATGAATGCAACGAGAGACAGATGCAAATAACCATCTGTAATTTCGTTCTCACCCTCACCCCACCCCTCATTTCCCCGACTCCCACAGTTTTATTCTTGAATGAGATTCCTTGAGTCATGGCATGAGACACCAAAGTTCTTATGTTAGTAACTAACACTTGAAACATTTCCAGTTCAGCGTTGATGGAAACCAGTTTGCTATTTTGGGAGTCTTGTAAATTCAAATGAAAGGTACATGGTAGGTGATGTATGAAGTGTAGTACTATTCACAATAACAGAAAACAGGTTTTTCCAAAGACCACATTCGGATATTTCATATACAAGATCTATGTTCCTTTTGTATTTTTCTTCCTTTAAAAAAAGAACGTTCCGCTAAAGAATTTTGGGTTTGTGGTTGTCCACGAAGTGTGAAGTTGTATTTACGTAGATCTTAAAATTGCAGTGATCACAATTTGGAAGTGTTGTATTAAGGAGGGGACACTATGTAACAAATTATTAATAAGTGCAAGGATTATTTTGATATATTTCGTACAGAGGAGAAATTAGTATTCTAAATGATCATAATTAATTCATGGAGTGAGCCGGTACTTGCCCTTTGTATTGAAAAGACTAGGTAGGCATGGTCCTCACATATTATAGAGAATTGAATGTTTGTAAAGCATACAATTTTACCCATCTTCCCTGGTCTAGAGGCTACGGCGGTGGGGTTTCATGTTTCATCAAGAGAATGCTAAGATCATACCTAGTTTAGAGAGCTGATCGATACCTCCACCCATTGCTGTTCCAAAAGGGTGCTTGCCGAGGGACACCATTCTTTAGATTTGTGACGGGTGTAGTCATTGCTCACCCTCCAGCATCCTTCAGGCAGACAAAATTATGTGAAAACTACTTCTCAGATAGTCCAGAATGAGGGGATGCTTGGCGTTCTCACCAATCCATTAGGTTCATACATAAAAGGCAATTATTTTATTATTTTAATATTATTATTATCGTTTGATTTGCTGAATATATTGTGAGGATGTGTGCAATGCTCAATAGTGCTATCTTCTGTAGCTATATTTATTATTATTATTACAGTGATGACGATCTAAATGTGGTAATGTATGTATTGGTATTTGCCGAAACATTAAAGTTTGTTAGACGGTCAGTGAGATTGCATCGGACTTCAGTGGTGGGCCTCACAGTCAGGGGTTTCCCCGTATCGGGACGGGTGTAAGCCATTATTGTACAAATGAAAGACCGTTGCAAAATTTGATACTTACTGGACTGCAAGAATTTTGGCCCACCAGTGTATGTACAGGGTGTCTAAAAAGTCACTGTGTAATGAGAAAGTCATCATCACATGAAACATTTTACATTATGGTGCTGCATACGATATGACGTACCATATCGCACTTGTCGATAGATGGCGGTAGTGACTTGCCAACACTCTGAATTTAGTCCAGTGAACGTGAGCGTCAAGACAGCTGGTTTCAACAAGACGGGGCAACTGCTACACTGCACGGTGACTTTCTGGACGCCCTGTATATTGAGAGAAAACTTAACTTACGATCTTCTTGTCAAGCAGAGTTTCGATATTAAATTTAGTGCATATTGGTCTAACGCTGTGACTTTTATAGCAAATAGATATTTTAGTTATGTTAAGTCAAACTATCCAAAATTAAAGTTTATGTACAAAGAAACGTGCATATTTTTGTTATTTTTAGCTCCATACGAAAATAAAGAAACCACAGCCGGAAAATGGAATTTCATAGTTGAAAGTAGAGCGGGGAACAGTGGTGTTGGATGAACTAAAGATGACGCATGTCAGACACATTGAGAAGACCGGTTGAAGAGGACTTTTTTTTTTTTAGAAACATATTCAATTCAAGAGTGTCTACTACAGAATTGATTCAGGTGTTGCGGAAGGGAACAGACATTCATGATGCATGCATAGAAAAGTGTAAAAGACCGGTTTCTATTTGCACATTGTCAATAACCAAACGGGTGGTGTAAGTGACCGTACATAAGCAGTGTCATGATATCACTGTGGTTGCAGTGTGATCGATGCATATACCATTGCTCTTTCATTTTTCTAGAATTAACGATTTGACGTCTGTGAATTTAAATATCTTCTAGTCAAGCCTTTAAAGCTGTTTGTTATTTACTTTTCATTATTCAGAGAAAGAAGAGGGGAGAGGTAGGCAGTGGTTACATTGTAATACTCTGAAGAAGCTTCTCGTTAGCAGTTTTTGTAGGATAGTGAATTTTTAGCAGACCCAAAAAGAAATTCAATGTCCTTCTGTCTGTCAGTCTGTAAAGCAGGTCGCGTCTAAACCAAATCATTTAGAGAGAAACTGACTTCAGATTTTGATTCAGAAAACTGGATTTATTCGGACGTTTATAATCTGGTAAGGCTACGACCTTTCTTTACGGTATATTTGCATTATATGCACTCAGCAGCTAGAGAACTTTTTTTTTCATATTTGGGAGCACTAATATCATCAAGTTTCCTTACACTATTGTTGCACTTACTTCTTCTGTGAAATTGGCATATTCCACTAGGATTTTCACAATTTCAAGTCTGGTTTTCACTATTTCAAGTCTGGTTTTCACTATTTCAAGCCTGATTTTCACTATTTCAAGTCTGATTTTCACTATTTCAAGCCTGATTTTCACTATTTTAAGTCTGATTTTCACTATTTCAAGTCTGATTTTCACTATTTCAAGCCTGATTTTCACTATTTTAAGTCTGATTTTCACTATTTCAAGTCTGATTTTCTCTATATCATGTTGGATTTTTATTATACCATATCGGGTTTTCACTATATAATGTCGGATTTTCTTTATTTCATGTCGGTTTTCATTATTTCGTGACATATTTTCATTATTTCATGTCGGATTTTCACTATATCAAATCAGTTTTTAACCGTGTCAAGTTGGATTTTCACAATTATCGTCACATCCGATACCCATACCAATATGCGAATTGTCGATAGAATCTTTTCAGGGATGTTTTTGCATACGCATTTTAGTATATTTTTTCGTCGTGTTCGCCGTAATTTTATATTATTTGTTATTTTTTGCAGCTTAGAGATAAAAAACGATGAAATGTGGAACGATAAGAATAGTTACATTGAAATAAGAATAAACAAGTTCAATATTTTATCTACTAAAGAGTGAAAAGAAGCAATATAAGTACGGAATTCAACGGGTCATTGCTTAACAGATTGACAGTCTTGCTCTATATGCAAATAAGACTACTTCGCAGTATATATTTTCCTAACTAATCAGTAGTGATCCCGGTTAATGAGTGAATTCGATCCAATTGAATTCCATTCAGTTTGATCAATTATCATTAGGCATTATAACAAAGCTTTTTAAGGCTGTTTCGCTACAATCATTGCTTCTAATGTTAATGGAATCACCGTTTGGTAATTTCCTTGACTGTAGGTGCAAGACAATTGTTTTAAAGCTTCTGGAATGTTGGTTGATATTTTATTTTCATTCCTTTTTGCAGAGGATTAATGATTAAAGAATTGTGTTTCTCACATTAAGAAAAATACACGTAGAAAATATAATAATAAAGACGGCAGAATTTTTATACATCATTATGCACTGTAATGTGTTGAGGTTCCGTCGCCTGATGTATCCTTCTATGCGTTTTATCAGTAATTTACATTTATTCAATTTTATTTTCCTCAGTGTACTTTACTTAAGTACTTAGCGATAAGAAAACCTTCATGTTCCTAATTAAAACTACCACTATCGCATGACATAATGAAAGGTGACGTACATAAAGCTAGAACGAGTTTCAGTTTCGTTACCGACTTCCAGTTTCGAATCCGAAATATTAAGATTAGGTGCCAGTTTCTGTAATTGAAAAAAAAATCTATACGGTGTGATCTAAAGATGCGCAGTCGTCTATTGTTTTGAAATTTCAGCTTGCTTTAATTGAATTTCGGTATAATCTTAACAACAACAATTAAATAAGTTCTTGATTTTTATAAATATTTCTTCAGTCTATCTCTATAGTTACTACTTAACTGTTATTTGAATGTTATTTAATAGGAAAAATATTCCTCAGTTATAAAGGTGAGTAACTTATTTATTTATTGTTATTTTCGTTGATAGATACAAATACAATATGATGTATCTTTACCAGTGTACCGATAGTAACAAATTTCCGGCAAATACTGTTAAAGATAATCAGTATCTTTATTGTTCTTCCGAAAGGGTCAGATCCTTCAAGGCACGCTAAGCTCTCTCCATTCTTTCCAATCTTACTCTTTTTGGTTTAGGATGCGATCTATCTTCGTTAATACTGTCAAAGTGTTGGACTCGCTTCTTCCTCTTTTCCTCTCAACCGTATTTTCAATGACATTCCTTAGTGTACAATCCCGGCGTAACCAGATCTTTTTTTCTCTCTCTCACTGTCTTCAGCACTGTTAGTCTCTCGTATATTCTGTTCAACACATCTTCCGCATCCAGCGTATTTTCTCCTCCATATCAACATTTCGAAGGCTTTCATTTTTTTTTCACGCTTTCATAGAGTCCAAGTTCAGACATCAGTCCATAAAGGAAATCACTACACGGAAAGAAATAAAAGGTCACTAGCAACCCAAAAATGGGTTAATGCAACAGAGTGAGTTGGTAAATATGGAGCCTAATAAGTACAAGGTTACAGCAACCCAGCTAAAAAGGTTAGATCCAGTGGGTTGATGTTACCCTCCACGTAGGTTATTTGGAAGGGTTATGATAAACAACTGTACTCAGTTACTTTAACCCACCCCAAAGAAAATTTGTAAAAAAAAGAAGTGGTAAAATCGTCTGAAAGCAAGTTATTGTTATTATTTACACTACATATAGCTTATTATAGCTATCTTTGTAAAAAAAAAAAAAATGTGCGCTAGGCTGGGATCGAACAATGGACCTCACCCGTAGCAGTCCGAAGTGCTACCAACTACTCCACCGATCAGCTGAAGCTCATGGTCGATAATGCATGTATTTCACAAGTTACCCTACTGTGATACTCATTATACGAATCTCAATGTTTCATATTACACTTTGTCATTAACAGAATATTAATAATAATTTATATAACACTACATTCCTAGATTTAGGGTTGCTAGGTTACCTCCTAAGTTTCACGTTAACGTTTTGGCGTTGGTACAAAGCTTCCATGTGGAAGCCCCTCAGTGTTCAATGACCGCCATCTCGTATACACGAGACTCGGTTCAGCTAACCCTCATTAAGGTTAAAAAATAACTAATTCTCAGAAGGTTAAATTTACCTGCACATTAAACGGTTAGCATAACCGAGCAGTGGGTCAATCATGTTGTTTAAATTAACCGTGTTGTTTGTTTATCCCTTCTTGTACCAATCGTGTAGGTAACTTGCTACCCACGAATGGGTTGTTTTTACCCTGATTTCTGTTAACCTTTTTCAATGGGTTACCATTTACCTACAGAATTAGGTACTTTCATGTCTCGAAAGGGTTGTGATAAATAACCAGTAGGTTATGTGCAACCCTTTTGGTCATTAACCTAGCAAAACCTTGACTTAGTTAAAACTAATTTCTTTCCGTGTATTCTTAGTGAATGCCTTCTTCGCCACTGCTATTCACACATTTCTTTCTGTTTCATATTTCATATCCTCACGTATAAAACTTCCCAAATACTTGGATACAAGTTGTTGTTCTCTTCCAACTTTAGAATTTGCTGTGGTTCCAATTACGTTTCTTTTCGTTTTCTTCTGTTGAAGATACAAAAACTGTAGGCTATTTGATCTTACATAGTAAAATTTCATGTACAGTTGTTGAGAATTCCACAAATTATGCTATTGCTCATTTGTGTTTATACATCAAGAAAGAGAATTAACAGAAAACTGTTACCTGACTGACTATACACTGTTAAAAATTTTCGCCAGTTTGCGTGGAAAAAGTCAGGAAAGTTTCTAACAAAGTCATAAATGGAACGTTACTGACAAAAATTAGAAATCCTTTAGTTTCCAAATAATATTCAAGCAAAGAATTCTTAAAGTTTTTCTCTGCTATCTTGCAACTTTACAGTGCGACTATTCTTGAGATTCAGATTATAAACCAGCATAATAGTAGAGAAAATTTCTAAGTATTTTTTGCTTGAATATTTAAAGGAACTGAAGGGTTTCTCTTTTTTTCGTAGGTCTAAGGGTAAGGGTTAAGGAAATCAAACAATTTCCCCGAATTTGGTGACTACCTGTGCTTGAACCTGTAGCCCCACCTACATAATGATAACATGTTTACTCTTCATTTACCTGTATTGATCCGATTTGAATATGTATCAAAATGGTTTTCAGGGACTATGGAAGTATGAAAGATAACATTTTATTTTATATAATATGAAAGCACTAATTTCTCTTCTTATAGATCATGTGTTTTTTTGCCTGTGTGCACAGAGTATTTTCAGTAATTACAATAATAGTTAAGGCGCCACAAATATTGTGTAGGGGTGGGATCACGGGTCACGAAATGCCATTTTTACCTTCTATTTATACCCATAAAGACTCAGGAAACTTTCCGGGAAGCCGATCCCTCTAATCCAACCCTGGCTACGGATCCTTTGTAGTTCATACTGTGAACGCAAAATTTTGTGCAATTTGATATATCGTTCATAACTCACCTATTAGGCTTACAAATCAAAAATTCTTTATCGTATCTTTATTTATGTACTCTACTCATCTTAGAATGCTACATTGAAATCTTCAGCATTATTCAAATTACATTCTATGAAATATTTTTTTGGTCCAAATTTTAGGGTTCGTTTGTATATCAGATTATCCTGTAGAGTATGTTACCAAACGTGAAGTTGTGTTTGCTGGGTTGCCTACCTTGTTGCTAAAAATCCTATTCTTTCCCTCGTGCTCGATGTGATTAATATACGATGACATAAATAAGGTAAAGCGTCATTTTCTTACTTACGAGAAAAAACAAGTTTTTAAAATTTTATTTCCATATACAACAACACGTCTCACTATTTACAAATACCCAATAGAAGGACTAAGCCAATGTCTTTGGATTTTGATTCTTATATATGTCATAAACAATATATTTCGTTATTTCTGTAAAAACGCAGTTTTCACAAAAAATGACACTTAGCACAATTATTTACTTAAAGTCTTCAATTTAAATCTCTAAAAAAAAATAATCAATGAATCGAGTGTGATTTTGTGAAAAAATAACATTTCGAAGTTCTTTCAGAACAAACTTTAAAAGAAATTTGCAAGTGAGAACAGTTTTTCTGGTGTCGAAAAGTGATAAGAAAACATAATTGAGAATTCGCAGCTGATTCCGTTTTTTTTTTTTTTTTGTTAAGAATTTATATAGAAGTTGCAGAATTGATGAAATGTAACCGCTGTTTGCAATGCGTGACTATTAAATATAAGTTATACATAATATACAGAGGGTCCTATTGTTTTGAAAAGACATTTAGAGTAAAAGTTGGATTGACTTTAAAATAGTTGCCATTTCTTTCTAAATTTAAAAGAAAAATCCCGAATGAAATTGCAGGAAATCATAGAAGCTTCAAACGAGAGAGTAGTTAGTTACGATTCCATTTTTTAAATGAAAACAATGCAGAAACCGAACACAATTTTGATTTCATTCTCGTAACATCGTAGTGTTTTATCGAATCTGCAAAATAATGTCATATGTTGTTCGAACATGTGACATACAAATCGTACTATCAAAGACATTTTTGTTAGATTTACCGTCTGAAAAGAACAAATTTCAAAACTTTTTTTTTAACTAATAAAATTTTGTAATTACGACACTATTATTCGTTTAAATTAGTTTAGATTTTGTTTCGTTTTTGAACTGTCAAGATGAAAATTTGGGGCGCGAGTACAAGGACGTATCTGGAAGCTACGAATATTCCCCGTTCTTCCGAAATCCCGATTTCTTCCAAAATCAATATCATTGTAAGAGTAATCTATATTATATACACTCCGATTAGAATAGGAAACAGCCGTTAGAATTGAAAACTGTAAATAAATTCAGTTCAGTGCAACAGCATTTGAAAAAAATTTCTGAGTCTAAAATTTGCAGGATCTGGCAACTCTGAATACGGTATCGTTATTTCCATAGGTTATTGTGCAATTTGTCGGGTTTTACAAAGTACGCCTATAGGTCATTTTCTGTGAATCCGAGAGTACATTTGTACTCAGATCCTCATTACATAACCCTACTTTACATAACCTCCAGACTTCCTGAAGAAAAATAATAAGCCTGGGTTCGTGTCTGCATGAATAAAATCTATTGTTGATTATCTGATTCACTGATAGGATTAAGTGACGTGACAACGACTTTTATACGCTTTCATTTATACGGAATTGTATCGGAAGAACCAGTTGGCAACACTGCAAAGTCCCCCATGATCTCTAGTCAATAGAAAAGTTTAACAATAACTGTACGGAAGCGCACTCGCTTCGAAATCGAACTATTTCTGAGGTCGAATCTCGGGTATAACTGTCCGAACTAGTTAGTTACATCAGGCGAATGTCTGAACAGTGCCTTAAAGTAAGGTCAGGGTCACTTTCATCTTCTTCCCTCAGCGGACAGTTAAACATAACTTCTAAAGCCGATGAAAATAGTTCACAATTCCTTTGATCTTGTTGTAGTACTTCCAAGCTATTTTTTTACTCAGTTGGCTCTTATTATGATCTGTTGCTTTTACATAACCATTACCCGTTGACTAGTTGTTATAGTCGCGAACTTCGGATCGTCATTGAGGAGGCACGCAATCTCGAGCTCTGTTGCTGGACATTGCGTTAGATTTTCCGGGATTTTCCTCATTCTTATGTTAATGCCGGGATGATATCTGGACAAAGGCCCTGGTCTGTTTATCCCCGCCCCTTTCCCTCGAAGAGAACTTGCAGAAGGATGTCATCTCTCGGATATCTGACGGACTTAAATGTGAGAAAATAATAAATGTAAATAAACATTTAATTTAAAATAACTTGATTGCGCTGGCGGTGAGCGAGGAATGTATTTTTAAACTCTAATCACTACACGCCTTTTCTTTCCTCTTTTGTTTAAATTGTATATTAATTGTTCTCTTTATACTCAACACTCAGTCAAGACTCGATTCAGGAGTTGCGATGTCTGCAGTGTTTAAAGTTTAGTCCGACTTCCCAAATTTTACATAATTACACCAATGTTTTAATAAGATGTAATATGCATGAGAAGAACATTCTTTCAATGTAAGGTGTCTCCGGAATAGTTCTGTGTGAGATGTAATTGTGTGATCCTGAAGCTTCTTGAGTTCCAAGGTTGTTGACTGCCGCAAGATTTCATTTGAACCCTTTGCGTCCGCGAAGCAGGCCGATGTCAAGGCGCGCTGTATGATGAGAAATTAAACTGGCTGCCAGTAATTACCTGAGCGGGGAGCGGGCGGCAGTACAGACAACTGCTATTGCGCACTGAAAGCCTGAAGAACTTTATATGCAAATTCTCAGTTTAAAAGGTGTCATGTGGGCAGGGAGAGAGGGTGGAGCTCGAATATTATTGGTACGCTGTCGGAGAGAAGCTCCGCCTACTCTCTCGTGCTCGAGCAATATGCAAATAGAACCAATAGTCGGCTGTGACTCTTTCCTCTCACCCCCGCTCCGGATCCCTAAGTAAGTGTCCTTGCGCCCCGTGCTAGTTTACATGATAATACCCGGTCCGTAGATAATTAAACAGCGAATACCATGGTTTGATGAGCGGGATATCAACTTGTTGGGTGCGATGCTGTGATTGGCCGAAAGACTCGGACACGACCACGATAATGAGCCACCGTCCTCTACACGTTCCCTTCCCCTCCTCCCCGGCCAGGCTCATCACATGGCCCCCGCTATTTTCCGTAATTAATTCGGACTCTCGTCTAATTTAGTGTTGAGAGTTGAGGTTCACTGGCTAGTTCTGTTCGTGTGTCGCTCTGCAACACTTGTTATTAGTTGTACGGCGAAGTGTTTTTGGTAGAGAACAAAAGCCTTTTCATGGATTTATTCTGATTATTGTGTAGTGATATATAAACAATATACTGCGTTGTAATATTTAAGAAAAGAAGTAATTGTGTATGTAGGAGAAACAAAGAACATGTCGAAGTTAGTTAGTGGCATGTGAAGTTTGTTTTTCTCTCTATCTCTCTCTTACGCATATATTAGTGCGAGTTTTCGTTTTGGTCAAGAAATGATTGTGTTGTTCTAAAACAGATCTGGTGTTACATCTCATTAGCACTTGTATATAAATGTATGTATGTGTATGTGAATAACAATAATCTGTTCCACCAATTTTTATTGGTACAGTGTTCATTAATTACTAAAACATCATCAAGTTTTGGGAAGTGTTACTGTATAGTGTTTTAACGAGACGAAACTAGTGGACATCACAAGACGGAACCAGTGGACATCGTAATTAACGTTATATCATATAAGGTAGGTACATTTTTTTAATTTGTTGTTTTTTTTTAAAAAAAGTGAAAAGCATGTTTTTTTTTATCAGTGCCGGTGTTAGCATCGGGACGCTTTTTCTAAGAGTTCTGCGTCGCGAAGTCTCGCTGTTTATTCTGATTTGCCGAAGTTGGACTCGAGCGTTAGCGCCCAACACTTACTACGCAATCGCAGCCATTATGGTCCGCATTAATTAGAGTCCCTTCCCCTCTCCTCCCCCGAAGGCTTCGCTGCCATGCAAATAGCACGTCCGCTGCTAGTAGTGAGTCGTCGGCAGCCCGGCCGCCCGGTGTATGAGTGTGTGCGTGTGTGTGTGCTACGGGCTGCCCTGCTGTTCCCCTCCCCCTAAAAGGCATAAGAACGTTTTTTTTTTCTCACAAGAGGAGGGTGGACTATTTGTAAAATATCAGAGAAGTATAAAGGAAGATAAAAAAATAACATACAGAAGAAAGCAGCAACAATATACATGACTGGAAACGAACAGAAAAGAAACTGTTTTATTTTACTTTTTCATGGTGTGTGGGGGCAGCTGTTGAAAATTCCGCTTCTTTTTCGTTTCTTCGTAGTGTGCTAATTGATTCCATAAGTGTGCACACACACACACAAGCACCTCTCAAATTTTGCAGCAAGATTTATTTAAAAAAAAAAAGTATTTGAAAGCAGCAGGTACATGGCAAGAAGGATTTGGATAATTTTCCAGGTAGGATTTTTGTTGCATGTTCGTAATTTTTCTTTTTTTATTATTATTATTATTTGTATCTAGAGTAGCATCATTGTTGAATATCTTTTCTCACACTTACCTTGCTTGTCAAAAGTGAAAACCGCTTCGCTGGATCTCTGGTTACCACGGTCTCGCGGGAAACAGCGCTGCGTCTGCCGTCATACAGCGTGCTTCTTTTCCCCCTGTTGCTCGACGTAGTATTAACTTTCTTTCCCTTTATGCGTGTTTCTAGCCTCTGAAACAGGAACTAGTATACGAAATTGTTACTTTAATACTACTAATATTACACGTTCCTAACTACGTGAGGTTATTTAATTTCTGAAAAAGAGGAGTAATACATGACACGTTCGTCTATCCTGTTAAGAAGACATCTTGCACATGAGTTGCTCCATCGTTAACCTTGTGCCCGTGTGTTGGACATAATGATTAAATTGACGCATACACTGTCACAGTAGAATTTTCGTAATAGAAATTAACACTATTATTTTTTAGATTCACTAAAGCTGTGCAAACTAAATCATAGTAGGCCTCAGTATTACGATGCGAGTATATTCCTAGGCAACAGTAGTTGTGACGTAATCAGCTTTCCTCCAGAAATTCCACTTTGTCTATTTTTAAAGAAAATATAACCAGGTTCTTCTATTATTAATATATTTTTATGGCTATTTTTTCACCAACACTTTTCACAATGATTGCTCCTCATGTTGTCTTCAGTGCTGTGTCCAGCTTGCTCCAACTTCTCTCTTCTTTCCCGTAACTCTGATTCGGAGCTGGAGGGGCTTGGCTGGCTAGACAGGGACCGCCATCACACATACTCACACACACATACACTCACACACGCATACACTCACACACGCCTTCACTCTCCACACATACACACACACACACAAATACATATGTGAACCACACACACACATACACAGTTGCGGAGTCCGGCGTGGAAGCTCACCCATCGCCACCCCACCCGCCTTCCCCTGATGTGTGTGTTCGCTGAAACTACCAAAGGGAAGAAAAGAAAGAAAAAAAAATAGACACACACACACAAAGTTGGCATTTGGTGGGAACCTAGATTCGCGGTAGAGTTCGACTTCGGTAAAAAGGCTGTTTTTTTTATCTATGTTGGCAGCTTTTACACACACACACTCTGTACCTGCCTGCCGCCTGTTCGCTTTGTTGTGTGGCACACGCAATGCTAAGTTACTACCCCCTCCTTTACATGTGCTTTTGATCCTTTTTTTTTATCCCTGTATAGGAGTTTGTGTAGTTAGAGCTCTAGGTTATATAGAGTTGAAATATTTTTAAAGCTATCTTTTTACTTCTTCTTCCTTCCGTATTTTTCAAGGTTCACGTAGGATAGGCCACCATATTCGTGATACATTTTGGGTTCCTTAGAGAAAAAGTATTACTGAATTTATCAGAGACGATTTTTATCTCTCTTTCAATTTTCTGAGCAGGATTCGGGACGGGCGTAAACCATAGTGCCGTTACCGCCCATACAATTCATTTTATCTTTTATCTGAGCAGGATTAGTTAAAGAAGGT
Source organism: Lepisma saccharinum (assembly GCA_022664845.1). Classification (NCBI taxonomy): domain Eukaryota; kingdom Metazoa; phylum Arthropoda; class Insecta; order Zygentoma; family Lepismatidae; genus Lepisma; species Lepisma saccharinum. The sequence continues at coordinate 28,381 of JAGDQP010015938.1, read as the reverse complement.
GGAAGTAAATTATTTTACTAATTTTGTTTCGTTATCTAGATATGTTCACACCCTGACTTCGTCATAAAAATAGGCGACAATTTAATTATGTTTAACTTACGTGTCGGTGGATAACATTATAAATTGCTTCTGTTCTGTGTTGACAGTAATATTGCTGTAAAACACAAGGTTTTCTGATTCTTGATTGCACTGAGGAAGAAACATAATTGCATCGTTCAATAATTAAAACTGTTTTAATTGCTACAGATTTAGATCTGTTCTAAGTTAGTCTTAAAAGAATACGTTGAAATGGCGGGTCATCTTAGTTTTCAGGATTGAATATAATAATAATAATAACACTTAATAGACAACAGTCCAACTCGCACAACATTAAAACAGCATACAAAAGCCTCATAAAATCAGCAAATAGTAAGACCTAGTAGATGAAGTAAGTGCATCAAGTCAGTTAAGTATCAATCAAATCACTAATCATATTTACAGCAGTAGTAGTTCCGAAATCACCAGTGAAGCACCTACAAGAGCTTCTAGCATGTATATATATAAAGGTCAGTTTAGATACCTGCTATGTAGTGAAGAAATTGATTTAACTTGAATGACATTCATCCGTTCAACTTCAGTTTGTGTTTTACCAGTTAAAGCTGTGAATAAAAGCTGTGCGAATAATAATAATAATACAGTCAATACATTTGTTTCATGTAATTAAATAAGATCTAAAATCGAAGAAAGTTGGGATACAGATTAATTTGCGTTAAGGAACAACATCTATCTACGATCACAGTTAAGAAGAGTGTTATGGTTATAAATTTTTAATCAATAATACAAACTTTCATTGTAACATTATAAAGTCAGTTTTCTCGTCCATCAAGTATTTGGACTAGGGTCATCCTCAATTTGATTGCTTTCTAGCCTCATATTGTTCATTTAAAATATTTCATTCTGACTCTAATAACGACATATTCGAAACCTTTTTGGATTTCTGTCCTATATCTTGTTCACTTTGAATATCCCTGAATAATTATACTGTTTCTTTCGTTTATGTTGATTGCACGTTCTCATTTACACATTCATATTTTTGTGCCGCTTCTTATAACCCAATTTTCACGTTCCTCTTGACAATGCTTCGTTTTACAATTTTCTTCTCATTACATATCTTAATTGACCTTCTGGTATACCGTAAATTAGTGCACTTTTTTTACCTTTTAAAATTTGCATTTTGTTAAGAATCAAGTTCTTATCGGTTCGTTCTTCTGTATTTTCTGAAACTGTTTGTAGACTTTCTTTAAACATTACTTTCCCAGTAAAATCAACAAATCGAATAAAGAAAACTAACTACAATCACCCTTTGTACCTTTTTCCTTTACAAGTTATAGTGTATCAACAGACAGTTTTTTGGTAGTTTAGAAAAGATTATTTTAAAATGGGTCGTAGCGAGGATAGAACCCAGGTCGTGTCGATTGTACCCAGTTGCATTTTACCAACTGAGCTACGAAGTACAGAACTAATTCGTAACTTCTCTCACAATACATTATGGAAGTTTGATGTTAACGTTAATGAGTGGTAAATTTATCAGGACATAAAGAAAATATGTTCCTAATATTTTATCGCGGAAGTACAGTCAGATTGATAAAAAATGGACGATCGGTAAAACGTTCTAAATCCGACAAGTTGTACAATATTTCATCATAAATTTAAATTGGAACTTACCGTACGTTGTGCTTGTATCGTATATTAGGCGTATGTTGCCGTATTAAGTTAGTTCCGGACTCACAGATACTTTTATCGACCACTTTTTGTAAGTGTGAGTGTACAAAGAAGTGTTTAGAAATAAACTTTGAATTCATTTAAGTATGAAGGCAAGAAGCACTGAAAATGTACGTCCGAAAAGGCGTGATAAGCTTTTCACATTACTTGATTTTTTTTAAACACAGAACTAATAGAATTTTCCCATTGGTGGTTTTAGTAGCTGAGTATCTTATTATGGTTCGTTTCCTCGTTACGTTGTGAATTTCCATTTTATAGTTATTTTTGGGCGATTTCCTGATTTTGTTTTACAAAAAATGGATAACAACAGATCTTAATAGTTTGGATATGTTTAGTATTTTGCTTGCTTGCATTTGTTTCAATATTCACATCTGTTTCTATAAATTTATTGAAATCCTTAATTTTTTCAAGTTCTATTTATATTAACTGATTATGCTTCAGATTCTCTTCTCTTGTAGTCTTATTCTATTTCTTAAACTTATTTTTTATCTTCTTGATGATTATTGAGTTATTTCTGGTGTAGTCTCTCTTATTTGCAAGGAATTTAGATTAGAAACTGCCCTGTATTTCGACATGACTGCACTTGTGAAGAAAATAAAATATTGGCATTTTTGTGTATAGGCCTGAGTCTTTTTTTGAAATTCATATTTCATAGTTTCGTGCTCAACAAGTGCAAACATGTACACACAGATGAACTGAAAATGGTTCATGAGAACAATTTATCTTTAAGTTTTAAAAGTAGCATGAAATGATATGCGTAGTACCAATGTTAGATATAGATTTCAAAGATAGCTAAAACATCATTACAGTGTGTGACGTGTAGATTTCTAATTTGTCAGATTATTCTGATTTTGGTCTGGGATATATTTTCCATTCATTGGGTGTTTTCTGAAGTCTGAAGGTATACAAATTATGATATTTCTTAAATTTAAATTTCGGAATTTTCTATAATATTTCTTGACTACCCGAGCCGCTTACTGGTATTGTGTGGAGGAAAAATATTTTCAAATAGTGATTGCAATTGAAATGGTATACAACAAGTGCTTATTGAGCTGTGCAAGAAATTATCTTCAACTGTAGAATAAATGCACCTTTCCCTAGTGTATTAATAGATTTCTTGGCTGTGGAGAATTCTCTGATGTGAATCTTTTGGAATTTCACAATTTCTGTAATCTTTCCCTATATTTAGCTCTATCACTCGTTCCTGTTTCGTGAGAGGTTCATTTGGTGATTCTTATTTGTTCTTTCTTCATTTTTGTAGGTTATACTTTATTTTGGTCGCTTGGTGTGGTTGTCTGTAATTAATGGAAATTTTAGGAACATAATGTTTATTCAGTGATCAGAAACTAGAACGATTTAGGACCAAAATATTAAGTAAAGTTCGTCCATTTACCAAGCGACAACAACAGTATTCAGTGTGTATTGTTTTTTCTCTTAGGGGCTCCACAGTCTAGTGGTTAGAGCGTTGGACTCATGTCCGTGTGGTCCGGGGTTCAATTCCCGGATGGAGTCCCACTTTTCGACCTCCACCCAGTGCCGTGATGCAAATTGGGGAGTCACGTGAATAAAGACGTGACGGCCACACTCGGTCTGGTAAGCCACTGATACGCCTGTTCGTGGTTAGGTACGCGCAGTGCTGACCACACAGCCGTTAATCAGGTGGACGTAGTTCCACCAAACACCGATAGATGGCGTTGGGGAAGGCTCAGGGCCTATAGGTCGGTTACGCCAGTGTTGTTTTTTTTTAATTGTTTTTCAATGTTTAGTATTATTGGTTGTCCATTGTAAAGTAGCTCCGTTAACTGTATCTGGATAGTTAAATAACTTAAAAGGATGCGCCAATTCCCTTAAAGAAAAACGTGGTTAAAATTTATAATATGGATTTCTTGTTCCAATTCGCTAACGATTATCAAAATGAATAATATATATTCTGAACATTATAAATACCTTTCATATTAGATGCGTATGGAAAAAGATGCAAGGACGGGATTTGGACATTTTGAAAATGAAATTGGTTTATTCCAAAGGGTTCAGTGAGTGGTCGTTCTTGCATGTAAATCTTATCCCCCAAAACATTAGACCTACATAGCCTAGTCTATGAACACTAAGGAAGAAGGCTTAGGTATAATAATGGCGTAGTTGAACGGTATGGTTAATATTTCGTGTATTTATAACAACAAGTTGTAGTATAGAAGTCACAGTGGCGTTACATTTGTGATACCACTAGTTGTTGGTTTGGCATTGAGAATTAAGGTTCGTGTATTGAGAAAAGCGCTCTGGCAGAACTCGTTTCAGCAACATCATTTCCGCTTATATTGGTGCATTTTTCTGATACTTCACATGGCTCTTCTTTAGGTCTGTTCAATACATGATAAAGTACACATGTTTCTTACTGAGGGAGTTAAAGCAGAATAGTTGGTAGAGCGTTTAAAGTAATCGGAGTATAATATTGTCAACTTTTACATAAAAAGCATAAGTATAGCTGGTGGAACAAGGTAGCCATCCTCTGCTAGAAGTTTGTAGTGAAACAGACGATACCAGTACTGAAATGCCCTGCATTAATGTATGAACGATGCTATATGAGTAATAGGTGCCATGGTCAGGTAGAGAAAAAGGGTTTTGCTATCATAACAACTCAGCACCAGAACGTCCAATGCTGGTCAAACTTACCGGCTAAAATCTTGATAGCTTAGTTTAGTTTTCTCTAATTGACAAATGTGTGAGGAAAATCATGGGAGTTAGGCCTATTTAGTTAATAACCATCTCATGCTACTGTATTGTTGCGTTCTGGTGCTGAATTGTAACTAGCAACTTGATTCAGCCAATAACACATCGGACTTCTGACTGAGCGATTTCGGGGTGGCTAAGAGGTTAGCGAGTTCGTTTTTCGTACACGTGGTCACAGGCTGAATTCCCACCGGCATCTGTTGAACGACGTGGTGCCCACTTTACCAAAAAAAAACTGTAGGTCCCGTCCTTAGAAGCTTACTCGTTTGTTTAGGACGTTAATAACAATGAATTCTATTATATTCTGACTGCGCGATCCAATTTTACGATTTCCAGTTGACTAATTCGCACTTTTAGGATTGTACGTTTAGCCATACTATCTAGAAATATTATGTTCATATTAGGAATATATGAGTGTCGCAACAATAGTATTTTTTATGACCATAATATTAGCTAAACGTTTTCTAGTAATGCGTATTATTTTCAACACACACAATATTTTTGTAGCCACAACTATGCGTATTGCTGTTTTAGTGCGTAACTGAAACGTATACATCAATATAAGAGAAGAAACAGAAAAGAAGTTGGATTCTAGTAATAGTCTGTATATTCTGGAAATCCATGTTGGTTGAATACATTTTTTAAAAAAGTTACAATCAATTTAAACCAGGTATACAAGCATAAATGTAGTGGTCTTTACAAAAGCATTTTTCGTCTTCATAAATTCAATAAAATGATTTCAATGGCTCTGCATTATCACCTTACCATCCTTTCTTTAATAATTTCAATGTGTATTATTATTTGATATTTATTTCTGGAAACCTAGTATTTTAATAGACGAAAGAAAAGGAAGAAATACGCGGTATCAGTGCTGTGGAAAAATTGACATTGACGAGCATACTCGGTGAAATAATTCTGTATAGTATTCATTCGAGTAATCAAAATTCAGTTGCTGCCTGTTGGCGTGTCAATGATTGTAGCGATGAATATTCAGAAATCAGTTCCTTGTGAAAAGCTAACTTGGAACTCGTAATAAATAGATTGCGCACGAAATTTGTTCTGTAGAACGTTTCGTCACACGCAACATTCACATACTGTTTACTTATGCATCTTTTTTTTTCTCTTCTTTGAATTTGTGATGTTAAAGCGTATTAAGTGTGGAATGAATTTCGGAGGTATTAAAAAGGAAACGTTTTCATGACGCCTTTCAACATTTTTGCTCGTATTATAACTATGACGTAGCCTAATACGGATGGGAGGGAAATACAGAATTACTCATATACATATACGTATATGTACTGTGAAAACATAAGACTTCTTGTAATCTTTTGCTTACTTCAAATTAGTTAAGTTGTCATAATTTTAAGTGTTATAGTTTGTGTGAAATCACAATCTCTAAAGCTAGATGGCAGCACTACCGTTGTATATCTGTAATGTATTTTTTCGTTGCATGAAATTTGAATTTTCGTCCTACAAATTCAAGCTTAGAGAGTTCAAACTTTCAGGGAAGAAAGTTCAGACCCATTTCAATAGTTTTCTATCCGTGCCGATTATTCGTTTTCTGTTTTGTTCATTGTTATAGGGTTGGATATTCATAACAACAATGAAGCGATTTCAACAATGAACAAGAAAGAATATAAAAAATTGGCATGGATAGAGAACTCTTGAATTGGTTATGAACTTTCTTCCCTGAAAGTTTGAACTCCCTAGGCTTGAATTTGTAGGAGCAGCGTTGAAATTTCGTGCAACGATAAAAATATATTAGACATATACAACGGTAGTGCTGCCATCTTTTGTTGGAGGTCGTTGCTTTACATTAACCTTAAACCTGTTTTATCGAAACTAGATAATTGTTATTTATCAGGTTCTTGCATACACCCACAGAATTTGGAATTTATTAATAGGCTTTTCTTGCGACCCACGAAAAAAATTAATGTATCAGGGATAGAAGCCGGTTCATATCTATTATATCATATTGACTTAGCCAACTGATCTGCAAAGCGCTTGCTCGACGTCGAGTAAGTATAAAACGGAAGTAAGTTTGACTTCATTAGGATATTGCTATAAACAAAATGTGTTACACGAAGTAAATAAAAAGTATTCGTAAACAAGTACGCAACAACAGTTCTTCAGAACGACGTGATAAATTCCCGAGATACTTCTTACATACATTGTTTATACTTTTGCACGCACACATTATCAAACATGTGGCTTCTAAGGACGAGAAAGTTAATGGAGCACCATGTGATCCCTCTCGTCAATATTTGAAGGGTCATTTTTGCATGTGTTGTAAATTATGATTTAATTTTCTTTTAGCCCTCGTATAAATATTTCTCTTATCCGGAGCTTCGTTATATCGCAGGTTCTTATCATAGAATAACTTGAGAAGTATTCAAAAGAAAATATTTTTCTTAATCTATTAAAATATCTTACGACATACGTTACGTTATTGGCTAAGATCCATTGTTATTCGTCATTTACAATTTGTTTATCTATCATAGTTCTGTAAGACATGGGACTTCGAAGAGACATTCCTATGGAATGTAGATTTCAAAAATGGAGATATTTTTTTTTTAATCTTGGTAAACCTATTAGTTTCCTTCCGCTGACGAGTGCATCTCGTCACGCAATAAAAATAGGCCAAATACAACATAATTAGGCCAACCTATACACGAAGACAAAAGGTACTAAATTTACAACACAAAATTCAAAGATAGCATACCTGAGAAATTAGTAGTCAATGTACAGCAAAGAAAAGCGTATTAAAATAATTATTCATGTTACTGATGAGGTAAATTCATATGCGAGAAACCCAGAGCTTAGACTTCTATTTTGAGGTCTATGTCCAGAGTTTATCAGCAGTTCAAATGGGAACGAACACTTAGCCATAATTTACTTTATCCTAAAATGTTGAAATAAGAAAATTGTTTCAAGGTAGGTACATATTACATATAAGTAGTTGGCTTATAAGATGCCGTTTGAAATTTGATAACAGTGTAAAGGACACCTTTAGAAATATATCTTATTTGTCACTCTATCTAGCCTTAACGGAACCAGATAACAGAGCTTTGTTACGAGCCCCAACCGATTGTCACGTGGGTGCAGCAGGGAGAAGGCAATTGGAAGATAAAATACTTCATAACTGACCAGTAGTGTATTTTTTTTTACAGCTCTTATTTCATTTTTTATTTCTACCTGTTACGATGTATACAATTTGAAGAAGCGTGTAAAAGAATATTTTTACACTGCTCAATTTAATTATTTTTTATACTTTTTTATTAGTTAGCCCGAGGTTATTTAGAACAAGGCGTTACATCGATCAGAAGGAATAATAGAAGTCGATACAGTCGATATACTTTGCGAGATTTGCCCACAATCGTAACTCTATCGATAAGAGTAAATCTCGAAAACTATGATAATATCGATTTTTACCCCTTGTTATCGATATAGATGTAAATAACCCCGGGCTATCATAATACTTTTTCATTTCTCATTGCTATTTGGGATTTTTTTTCTTTTTTTGTAAAATTTTTGTACACTTCTAACGATTTTATCAAGGTATTATTAGTTGGTGTTATAGCGTACACAGCAGAAAATAGCTGTCCCAGGGCGACCATCACTTCTTCTGTTTAATCAACACAACAAACGGTGTTGATTTAGGGGATTCATATTCATTCATTTTGGGCATTGACAACAAATCCATTATGTTAAATCAGCAAAATCAACACCGTGTGTTGTGTTGATTTAACACAAGAAAGTGGTGGTCACCCTGGGACACCGAAAAGTTGAATTAACACCGCTGTGTTGGAAAGATAAAATTTATTGTATTACGTAAGTAGTCAAGGGAGAAGTGGTTCAATATTCGCTTATTTTATCTTATTGTGGGGTATGAATCAGAGCAATGCTTACATACACTGCAAAAAAAGTTAATTCGACTCTTTTCGGTGTCCCAGAGTGACCACTACGTTTTTGTTTTAAATCAACCAACAAAGATGTTGATTTCGTTGTTTCTACACAACGGATGTGTTGTCAAAGTTGATTCAACACATTCGATCAGTGTTCGATTTGTCGGGGGCATACCGCGGATTTTCCTTGATGCGTGAGGATTTCATCCCTGGTTGTTGATCCCAAATATCATCCCAAACAGGAGAAAAAAAAAAACTTTGTATTTTTACCCAAACAGGTTTAAACTTACAAAACAACCACTGGTTTTAGAATCCCTTACCCCTCGTAATTTATAATAAATCAAACACTACAATGGAGAGTGTCACACGAACACTATCACAGTGTTTAATCAACATTTACAGCAATGTTGTAAATTGTGTGGAATTGTGTTGAAACATCGAAATCAACGTCGTTTCTTGTGTTGATTTAACACAAAAATGTGATGTTCAACCTGGTTGCCAAACAGCGTTGAATTAACGCAGCAATTTTTTTTGCAGTCGAAGATTCGTTGAATAATGCATTCGTGTAAATTTAAGTATTTTACTAGATTTTTAGACTGCGAAATAACGACAACGAGTTTCAAAAGATTAACGTAAGCACAAGGAGAGGTGGTCTAAAAGTGAATAAAACTGTGCTTACTTAATACTTGAATAACCTCCAACAAGCAAAATAAGGTTGCAAGATCGAGAATAAAATCCGGATCATCTTAGTGTTAGTCTCTTGCTTTAACTTTGTTGCTACAAACAAAGTAAATTGGTTATTGTTGTCGTTATATAGTTAGTTCGATACAAAATCATTGAGTCGATGTTTGTTAAGAAATATGTTGAAGAAAGTGTGCACAAGAAATGTTCACGAAGTAACGGAAAATTAAGTGAGCAAGAGGTCTTCAAAGGCCACATTTCTTGAGCTCGAAACCGTAAGAATTTCTGAAGAAAATTGTACAATATGTGTTTTACAAGGTGTATATTTATTTATAGTGTAGTTTTGATGCAATCCTTTTGTTATTTATTATCACATGTTTAGTTGAATACTTTAAAGAAAAATGTATTTGTATTTAAGAAGATTCGTTTCTAAAACTATCGTTGTAATTGTTTTGCACAAGAGTATTTTACATTAGTAGATATTTCACTAATGAACGTATTTCAAGCGTGTAGGGTACACTGTATAAATGTTTCATCCGGTTGCCTAAAAAGAGACAAATTGCGTGCTAGTCAAGTTGCCGACTGAAGTGAGAATACTGATGAACCTTCAAATAAATAATTCTTACAAATTTTGGGCTATTATTCAGGCACAATTTACTGTTATTTTGATAATTTTTCGATCAAAATTATCTTCGATATTTGTGTCTGAACTTCTTCATAGGTTAGATTACGTATCTTTCTTTCAGTACTGTTTTTACTCTTTTCATAATTTTTATTCTGTTTTCAACTGTATATTGAATGTCTCTTTCTCTTCTGGACTGTTCCACAGTGTGGTCCTAATGTGGGAAACTGAAACGGCATATTGCGTTGTTATTGACACTAAGAACTGGAAATCATTCAGTAATGCAAAGGAAACAATTTTTTGTGTTTTGTCCGGATCGAAAGCAGTAAATCCAAATCTTGATAATTCTCTAAAATGTTACTCAGTATGATGGAAGAACGTTACTAAAAATTTTAACAGCGATAGGTTTCCTGTATGTTGTTGGAAATATTCTCAATAAGTAGCTGTGAATGTGAATCAGGTTTTCTTTTAAAAATATAATAATCAGAACTTTTGTTTGTTTGTTTTTGGTTGAACTTTACCATTAGTGGTTCAGCTTGTGGAAAGTTACAAAAGATCTCAAGGTAGCACGGAAAAGGAAGCGAGGGAGTTACCTGTCGGTATTTTGCTTTTCTTTAATTTGAAATAGATTAAAAATATAATATACAAGCTACCATTCTTTATGGAAGAATATGAGATTATTTGCAGTGGATTACGTAGCTTCTTCCAAGAAAGAAAATTATACTGGGCTGTTGCAGGATTCATTAGATGTTTCATAGATTTACCCTGGTAGTTGTGGTTGCGATTTTCGAGAAGACCTACTTAATTTAGTAAATAATTAAAGTAAGCAAATTAACTTCACTTCTTTATTAACTCAGTTATAGTGTCCTTTATATATTGATGTATAGTTGATGAAGATAAAGAAGCAAGCGCCATTTTTGTAATGAATTTTGTATTTAAAATAAATCATTAAGCGGTGCTTTTTACACTTTGTATTTAAACTCTAGGAGTGTAATTTAGATTTATTTTAGTTGAGATAACATTGGCTCAGAATTAATTGCATTTCTACCGTTTCTCAACATCATCTCTTGATGGTAGTCTTGGTAGTTGATTCCAGATTGTATAGGTGCGTCCAGTTTTCGTCTCGAAGGGGGACGAAGATCTACCTTTTAGTAAATGCAAAACTTGTGGAATGACGTTAATAGCCTATTGAAAATATTGACACGGCTTACACAAACATAAAGTATTGAAAGATTTTGAAGGTAGTTTCGTTTGTTGTAGAATTAGTTGTTTCTCTAATTAGTAATTACAAATAGACTACTAAATTCGAGATATTATTCTTCGGAACATTCATTCAGACTGAAATTTCCGATCTCGTTTGTGATGCTACGAGTTAAAGAGAGTCTTTTTTTTATTATTTCTACCTGCTCGTAACTGTAAGGATTCACATAGCCTGGTAATAGGAACTCACGTATCTTTACAACTTTACAGCATTAATTCGTGGAGTAACTTAGATGAAATAGTGTTGTACTCTACTCGCTAGAAATAATACTGTAATTTTTGAGCTGTTATTATTGGAGTGGTGCCTGAAGAAAAATGGAAATATTTGTGAGAAACCATTCACAATAATGATTAAAACTCAAGCTTTGATGTATAGTAGTACCTTCATATCTCTTGATTAAGTTTTATTTATTAATGCATGATCGGTACTTACTATTATTCTCAGACTTTTTTTTTTGTTGAAAACTGGATGTCATATTTATGATTATCATGAGACTTCAGTTAAAATGTAATCTCCAATGGCGAATGTCTGTGATATTTTCATACACTATTTAAGTTTTCTTTCCGTTAGTCATTGTGATCCTTTCTGTCACCAAAAAATGTAATGTTGTATAGTTAAGTCGGTTATTTGAGACGCGACACATGTCACATTTATTTTAGTTCTAGAGAGAAACTTGAAAACTGTTCCGTTCCAATAATTCGTGCAGTAAAATCTAATAAAAATTCATATATGTTTTCAATCGAAGGTTGCATTCAGAACCTATTTTCCATTAATTTTCAGTGCAGGAATTATGGAAAATAATGCATGTTTCGTCTCTGAAATAGCCTATTCAATTAGCTTTAAATGTGATTTAATTTCAGTTTTTAAAGATGGTGCAGAAAATCTTCAATGTTTGTCTTGTTTAAGTTAAGAAAAGGAAACTTTTCCGTCTGTATGTTCTTTTGATAACGTCCATTCATAATTTTATTTCGAGAACTACATAGCATAGTGCTCGTTTGAGAGTCTCAATCAAGAGATCAGATCACCGCTTCAAACATAGCTGCTGTCAACTACTATGACCAGCACTTTTTCCTCGTATTCCTCACAGTGTGTTCCGCCGAATGAATTCAGTGACGACACGTTGTCAAAGCATGTCTTGTCTAAACCGTTTCTCTCATCGGAAACGGTACCAACATTCCATAAATTTTAATCTAGTATTGTTACATACGATTGGGTTATTAAAGCATCAAGGTTTAATTATAGCAGAGCTCATTAGGTGAACATGGAAGTCATTCCCTTTTGGTTATTCAGCATTTTAAAATAAAAAAATCTTGCTGTCTTATTCCACCACAAGATGGCAGGTCATCATAACCTGAGTTGTTAATTGTGTAATGGATATCCTACCATCGTATTGTATGCCGAATGACACTACGTGTACACATTTCTGAAAAAAAAAAATCGTTTTGTGCACAAGAAGCGTAAATATCTCTACAACAAGTGTCGGGAGTTATTCTGCCATCTAGTGTCAAATTCAAACACTAATAGATGAAAACAGTGCATGCTTTCTGATTAGCGTTGAATTTCTAGAATAATAGTTCGAGCTAAACAATTTTCAAGTATGATGAACACAGTATTGTTTGTTTGTATGTTGTATTAATATTGTAGCAAGTGGGTTGAGATGTGTAAGCGAATATCATGTTTCGCTTTTTTATTGGTCTATAAAGAACATCACAGAGCGGAAACATGTCCTGTATTTGTTTCTATACCCGCAATTAAACTAGGTATTTTTCGTAATTAAAATACCTTTTTGCGTTTATGGTGTCAAGTTGATTGTACAGAATTGTCAACACTCATGCTACTTATCTTTATAACGTAGGTATGCGCGCCTACCTTTAAAAAAAAATCTTAGGGATCGAGTAAAGCTTGTTTCTGTAATCTTAAAAGAGTTTCCGGGTTTCATGTACTTTATTCTCTTGTACGGAACAGGTGTTAAAGTTGCTGCACCTGCTTATGCATAAATTCGTCTCTAGCTGAACAAGGTGGTAGTTAGTTTTCGTCTCGATATACTCGAAAGCAATTCGGCTGTCATGTATTTCATGTTGATGCGTATTTGGCACGAACATTTATTTATTTTTTAAAAAAACATGCAAGTATTTTAAATGTTTGTTATATGGCATACTTTTATATCAATTCTATAGATTGCAGAAGGACTATTTTATATATTAAAAATCTTAGTGAATGAACAGTCTGTCATAGTAATGGTACTCTTAATGTAGATTTCAATGCGTCATGAGCTAGTCTAGTATAATGATGTGGTGTAGAATATTTAGCGTATTTGAATGCTTTGGCCAAATAGTTCCTTAGATCTAAGCGTGGAATGAATATTTTGTCGAGAAATGACAGTAGTACTGTACCATATTTGTCCTATAATTATTCTTAATTTATGTATGGTTTTAAGCTGCCTTGTTTGTTTTATAGTTAACTGTTTATTAACCAGTGTTAATATTGTCAGTTGCCTGTTTATTATGTACTTACTGTTGATATCGGTTGATTAACACAGTGTTCATATACTTCCTATATTATTTTATTGGTACTATGTGATATTACTCGTAAAACAAAAATATCTAATCTATCGTAGTGTAAATTAAACGATCCTACGTATTCGGTAACGTAATCATTAACTTCGGAAAGATACTAAAGAATATCCATAGCTTTTCTTTCCCCGTTAGCCTCTTCCGTACTTACGTGAGCAGGTATGTATAATATTCCTCTACGGTTGGACTAAATTCCTTCCAGATCTTGTCCCCCCAATGACATCCTTAAATTACGGAATGTTTCTGTCCACGAAATATTCAACAGAGTTGATATTCAATGATAAGACAAAGTAACGAAATTTTCGCTTTAATTTTTAATGCTATTTCGCTGCAGTTGATCAACGTATGTTGATCAACCAACTTTTTTGTTATTTATTAGTTACTATATTATTATTGTTGATTTATCTGTGTTGATTAATCCTGTGTTATTGTAGTATTAATAGCTATTGTTGATTCATTTTTGTTATTTCACCATTGTTTATACAATAGTATAGATATGTTTTATGCTGATTAACCGGCGATTATTTGTTGTCATGTTATTTTGATTAACCCGATAATTATACTATTTGTTATCTGCAATGTAATTTGTCATTGTTGATTAATGTGTTTATTAACCTGTGTTTATATGTGTTAGTTGATATGTTTATTTTTATAATTGTTGATTAATTGATGTTGATTATGACTTGTCAGTTACAATTGTATTTGTTCTGTGGAAAGTGTTAATTTACATTAGTTAATTAAGCTAGTGTAAAAATGACTGAAAATGTTATGTTGGACTGCCGAGTGTAAATAAAGTGTTCTGTTTATTTCCATTTTGTCTTTCTGAAAGGAAATAAACAAAAAAATGTAATTCAAATTCTTCAATTATCATATCCAATCCGGTGGAGTAAAATATAACCTATTTACTATACACTTTGTTTGAGAAGAATATTTTAGTTACGTAACTGTCGCTGCTATGAAAAAAAACAAAAAAAAAACAAGTGAGTGTGTCATTCCGTGATGTTTTTCCACATTTCGTGTTTGGATGAAAAGTCTCTCTGAAGTTATTATTGCGACTCTCTTTTTCTAAAATGACAATATACTATATTTATTTCAAAACCTTAAAAAGTTGCTCTTTCTTTTACCTCTTGTCTTGAGGAAGCAGCAGCATTTAATGGTGGAGCAATCTAATACGATATTCATCTGCTTACGTAAGGGTGTAATTTCACATTTCCCACGCAACCGACCAATAGAGAGAGAAAGACTCGACTTAGTAAATTGTAGGCGTGTTCCTCGTTCAACAATTATATTGTGCAACCCAGCCTTGAATCCAAAAGCATTAGGTTTATTATTACTTTAGCCAGCCATTTTTTTTTTTTTATTAAGTGGTAAATTCGTTGTTCGTGAAAGGAAAATTAGTCATTTAATTGGTCTATTGTGGGAAGGTTTCGTTTGAATTTCTCGATTATAAAGACAGCTTCGTAATTTTCTTTCTTATACTTTGCATTCATGGACCATTTTAGTAACTAATGACTTCAGCCTGTTCATTTTCAATAAACTGTTTAAAATTCCGCAAAACATCCGTACTCTGGTCGGGATACGATTCTGTGAGTCGTAAACTGACGCTCAGTGCCTTAGACTGTTCGACCACCGCTAACGGCTATCGTAACTTCCTGTTCAAAAACTTGTGAGTGATCGAATATATTTCTTAAATATAATGATGGCTACTCTCTCAGAATTGCAATTAATTTAGATGCGTGTACTCTAATATTTGAAGTTCAATCTTACAAAGTTTTTCAACTAAAATTAAGTTAGAATGTCGAAGTTGTGTGTACAGATGCATTATAAAGTTTCATTAACAAAGACATTTGCAGTGATGTTCATGAAAGCAAAAGCATTGAAAAAGGTAAGAACACAAAATTAATATATTTTAATGAATGTTTAAAATTGTAGTCAATAAACGTAATTATTTAATTGTTATACAGTATGTATGGACCACTAGCGAAGACCCCTATTTGGAGGGCGATAACTATGCTTTGCGTATAACAACTATCGTCACTGGGCTTTACTCATAGTTTGGCTAGGCGAATGCCGAGAACGTTTTCACAGTAGATGACAGTACTCTCCTTATAGAACGGTAACGCCCATTGTAATCTTAGAGAGTACAGACGTAGAACGTAGTTACCAATACATTCTTTAAATGTGAAAAAAAAAAGGAACAAAATTATCTTGAATAATCGGAAAGGATAATGAGTTTTATTTTGAATTTAAAATACTGTGGTTGTTCGTTTCGAATCGTTTGTTAGTCAAATATTGTCCTTTGAAATATTTGAAGTCTTGCAAAATGGATATCTATTGGCTTCATGTTCTTTCTATGTGTTGTAATATTGTCACACGATAAATATTTCATGAAATGTCTTTACGAATAACTTACAAGAGATTGTTCTGGTCAAAACTGGTTGTAATCGTTGTCTTAACTTTATATGTTTACGGTTTTCTTTAGGACATTGTCGAAATTTCAGTGATATTCGTCCTGTCCTATTCACTTCTTGGATTTGTTCATAGTTTGAAATTATGATTTTGGAGTAATTGCTCTACGTTAAACCTTTGTACATCGTCAGGTATAAAATAAACAATTTGAATGCTCGCCCCTAATTTCTAAACCTTTAATTTTCATATTAAAGAGTGAAAAATATGTTACTGGACCGGGGATCGAACCTGGAACCTTTGGGTTTCCGTCCCAATGCACTACCAACTGCGTCACCCAGTCGACCCGCTTCCCAATCACACACCTTCCACTCTTGACGTCGATGTTCTCTCTCGAAACCACTTGGAGAGTACCACAACTCTTAGTTGTGCTTGGACTTTTCCTGTGTCTCATAATGGTGAACATCTCACACGGAAGAAAAAAATAATTTTCAAAGTTGAAATGGAGGCAACTTCCGATTTTTTCTGTACATCAAGCCTCTGTACGTACAGAAACAATTAAAGGTCCCGGGTTCGATCCCCGGTCAAGTCACATACTTTTCACTCTTTAATATCAATTGTATCTGTACCTACAGAGGCTTGATGTACTGAAAAAATCGGAAGTTGTCTCCATTTCAACTTTGGAAATTACTTTAATTTTTAGTATGTCTATAATGATATATAGACGTATTTTTGTCATAGTATAGCTGTAAGTAGGTTTTTTTCTGATAAGATTTTGGGAAGAACATTGAACGAGCTAGTGCATGTAAACGGGGCTTTGAC